>PVIC010005245.1:0-58706 GCA_004025085.1 Thryonomys swinderianus
AAAAAAAAAAAAAATAGTACTATGTTTAAATTCCACTGTTAGTCTTTGCTTTGACTTTTAAAGGCTTTTTAGTGCCAAATAAAAGCAAAACCTATAATATTCTAAACACGATCTGGAGGGATGACATCCATAAATCATTCGCTCATACTTGAGGGTCATCAATTCCCTTTTTAAGCATCACATCTAGCAGAAGCAAGAGTCTGTTGGAATGGAAACTGGAATCTGTGACTAGAAGGAAGTATATGGCACAGGAAAGCTAAGTAATGAGGTCTACAGGTAGATATATCCTCTACATCTACTTCAATAACCCCCCAGATTGCATGGAGGCCAGACCCAAAGCACTGTGCAGGACCTGAGGAGTGGGGCATGTGCACTGTGGATCACATCATTGCCATCGACCATGGTCAGCGCTTCTATACATATCATCCATTTGGTCCTCATGGCAACCCTGTGACAAAGGACATATTGGTTTCCAGTTCATGGATGAGAATACAAAGGCTCCAGGAAGTCAGATGACTTGGAAAAGGTTAGAAATAAGCGGGAATAATCAAGTTGAAGTTCTGGTGCTGACATCTCCTGCCACATTTCGAAGGAAAGAACAGGTACCTGAGTCCAAGATTTGCTGTCCCAAATGTGTGGGGAGCCAGCAGTCTGAAGCACTTCACTGTACAGTTGGGTTTGCTTCTTTTAACTTCTGGTTTTAAATTGGCAGCCGTTTTCTATCACATTTCCAATGTGCCTCCGTGTGTATCTTGGAGAGAGCGAGAAGGAGAATATATGGGTCAATATAAGCAGACTCTTAAAAGCTTATACTCTATCATTGTAATAATCATAATATATTTTACTTTACAGCCACTCATAACTGAAGCCTCTGGGCACCCTAACAAAAATAGCTAAGAGGGAAAAAAAAAGAAATTATATTAAACAAAGGAAATATGACTATAAAACCCCAATAGCCAGAAAACTAAATGAACAACATAAAACCTCCAAACAACAAAACTACAAAGAAACCAAGAGGGGAAAAAAAACCTTTTCACGAGCTTTACCCTGAAGAATTCCATGCAGTGAGATCACATCTGTTTAAAGCACCATAATTTATCGATATGACATCAAACCAGGAATCAGCCATTGTAAACCTTTCCCGCAGAAACCCTCAGAAAACTAACCAGGTGGTCGGGGGGGAGGGGTGTTGTAGCACGTAACTGGGGCAACAATGGCTTTAAAATTTTATGTTCAAATACATCTATGTGAAGTTTCACATCTTAGTACTGAGAGGTAAAAATTACTTCATCCCATGGATAAGCAGAATTTATAAACATGGCTTTCATTTTAACAGTGTTTTGTTTTTGTCTTTTTTCTGACATAGCTCATCCATCAGCCTGAACTGATGGCTTCTCAAAGTGCTGCTTCAATGGGCCATTTTCTTTACAACTAGCCACCAAGTCCCAAATACTATGGAAGCCACTAGGGAGCATAAAGGCCTCTTCCTTTATAAAGCAGCCGAGTTATTCAGCCTATCCTACCATTCCAGTATTGCCACCATTCCAGAACCAGAAATTCCCATTGACCTCATGACTGCCAGAAACATTTGTTTAGGAAAAACTGTGATTGCCATGTCTAGGCTTGTTTGGGGGGGCAATATTTCCCCCAAACAATTGCTTCTCATATCCCTCCCACATTTTCTATTGAAAATGGGGAGCAAAATCCACTGGGAAAACCCTTGAAAAGATTTGTGGGGTTAGAACATCCCAAGAGATTACAAAACTACTTGGAAGACAAAAGAAAACCTTAAAATGCTGAAAGATAGCACGTGTCTGTGTAAAATGTTTTTCAAAATGTTTGTTCTCTAGGGGCCACTTGAAGGGTCTGCACAGATCTGGCCCCAGGAATCAGTGTCCTTGCTTCAGAAACGTGGTTCTTTAAATGTAATGCAAACAAGAGAGGGATGCAGGACAGGCAGCAGAAGATGGCAACCTAAACCAGGACAGCTGGGGTTCCTGCCCACATTCTAGCACCTATAACTGGAAGCCCTTGTAGAAGTCACTTAACTTCCCAGCCCCTTAACTTTCTCATCTACAAAATTAAGGGAAACTGCCAAACAAACTCTGTGCTTTTTATGTTACAGAAGTTCACACAGTTCTTCAAATGAATGATCCAGACTTCCACAGAACAACATAGCCAGCTCTCAGCACAACATCCAGTTTAAAAAGAAAGCCTTGCAATGATACTCATGAGGT
Organism: Thryonomys swinderianus; assembly: GCA_004025085.1. Classification (NCBI taxonomy): domain Eukaryota; kingdom Metazoa; phylum Chordata; class Mammalia; order Rodentia; family Thryonomyidae; genus Thryonomys; species Thryonomys swinderianus. Next base: position 2,238 of record PVIC010005245.1, read on the forward strand.
GATACCATCCATGTTTGGGAAAAAGAACCCACCAGAACAATACTGGATGATTTTGACAGGCCCACGAATAAATGTGTGAGTACAGAAAAGTATAGATTGATGCCCGCAGGCCATGACATGGCAGTGACCCCTCTGAGAGCAGCTCTGCAGCAGGTCAGCGCAAGTGAATGGAGACTTTATTGCTTTAATATTTCAGAAGAGTATATGTTTAGATATTGCTTATGCAGGAGGAAAGGAAACTTTTATTTTATGCGGACAATAAAAACGATCACCTAGCTTGTTTCAGGGAATAAATATAATAATGCTAGAAGAGTTTCTGCCAGCTCATAAATGAGACTTGTCATTATCATGAGGCCAAAACTCAGAGAGCTGAAGACTTCCATTCAGGATGAGGTAAGTCTTAGTTCCTAACTGAGCTGGGCTCAAACTCTTTCTGAAAATGGACACTGCAAGATGGTACGATGTTGTGCATGGAGTTGCAGATGGAACTGTGGAGATTCTACATGGGTTAAAAGCCTGAATGGGTTCCCTTTGCCTGAATCTGTCAACCAGAGGGGCACACAGCCATGTAGTGCACCATGTTCCTGACAGGTGTGGGACATGCACCCTAGTAGGCAGCTGGAACCAGCAGCTGGGTTGCTATATCATCACTGACACCCCTACATTTATCAGGGCACATAGCATTTGTCTTTCTCACTTCAGACCAGCCAGGCAGTCAATACTGAGCTGGAAGAATTCAAAGTTGTGACTCTGATATCCCATAACCTTGTTCATTTTGATTGTGCTTTAACACTACTCAGTTTCCATGGTCTTCCATGAGCTATCCTGGAAATACTACAAAGACATTTTCTTCTCCACACCAGGGGTGTTACTAGCACAGAAAGACGAGAGAAACTGAAGTACTTCTAACATCATGAGGCTGTCTAATGACCAAAATGCACTTAACTTGATATTGAAGTCAAAGTAAAAGTTTACTTAAAAGTCAAACTTTACCTATTTCGTTTTATTTAAATCAGTCAATCAAAATAGGGACGATTACTCAAAATTTGCATCAAAATGATTGTGGTGTTTCCTTCCATGACCAGCTTGAAAAAATATACTCAAGGGGCCAGGGATTTAGCTCAGTGGTTCCAGGCTGTCCTTCACAAGCACAGGTCCTGAGTTAGATCCCCAGTACCATAAAAAAAAAAAAAGAGAGAAAAGTATATTCAACTCAAATGGACAATAATCCAGGGTCATTGCTCTTTTTTTTTTTTTTTTTTTTGAGACAGAGTCTCACTTTATAGTTCAGGAGCTCACTATGTAGCCCAGGCAAGCCTCGAACTCAGCAATCCTGCTGCTTCTGCCTCCCGAGTGCTGGGATTACAGGCATAAGCCACCACGACAGGCACTGTGATATGTGATACTGTGGTATGTGGTACTGTTTGCTGGTGAGTATGATCAAACCAGGGACTTTGTGCTTGCTAGGCAGTCAAGAACCACTGAGTTAAATCTCCAGCCCCGATGCTCCATTTTTAGTGAAGGGAAGAAGAAAAACAAGCAAGCTTCACAATGCAACAGACAGAAGTTCCCTCCATTGTCCATCATATTTTACTCAAGAGCGCCAGTCAGAGGCCCCTGCTGGGGAGGTGCTAAGTGGCAGGAAGAGGGCTGGTGGCCTGTGTGACTATCAGCTTACCCACTGCAGGCATAGGGCTCCACAGGCAAAGCTGATTTTAAAGGAAAGATGAAGAAAGCAAGCTCCATCAAATTAAATATCCATTTACTTAAAGGAAAAAAATTATATTGTGATATTTTTTTCCATTTTGCCATATAATCAAATAACTGTTTGCAGTATCTGGTATGTATCTTTTCAAAAAGTTTGATTCATAGAGGAGCATCTTGTTTTTGAATCTGACTTTGGGTTTGGCAAATTAGTACAGATTTTCACTGTTTGAGATCTGTTTTTAAGCATCAAGCTACTGAAGGATTATTATTTTTCACATTTTTATGCCTTTTTAATCCCCTAATCCATCCAGGGGAAATGTCCGGATTGTCAAGCCCACACATGAGGCAACGTCAACAAGGCAACAAGAAATATAAAACAATAGACAAATAACCATGGGATATATTGTTCATCTTTTGTTGAGCTTGAAATGTGCCAAGTTGGAAATAGGAAAGAGAGGTTTGTGATATTCTGCGGGAACATATTGTCACTGTTATAACCAGCCCACATTCACTGGCGCTGCCAATTATTCCCCAGCCACCATTTTTTTCCTTTAGATTGATCTCCTGCTTGAGGCTGTTTCACACCCATGACTCTGAAGCCTCCCTAGTGGCATGTTGGCTAATTAAGAGCAAAATCCATCTCTTGATGAAATAATGCTGCCACTGAAAAGGAATTCTACATTTTTTTTCATTCTTAATCAGGCTGGAAGGAGCAGTATTCTAACACTTGTATCAAGCATAGGAAAAAGGTCTATAGCTAGCAATTAGCAATGATGAAAAGGACAGCGATTTAAAGCATGTTGCAGTGACATTTTTATCAAATTAAATGAGTTTGCTAGGCCCACCAGCTGCATATGCTTATTGTCATTTACTATTTGGACAGCAACACATCAGCCACTGAGTATCAGGAGGTGCCGAATTTAATAAGTCATTTTGACACTGGTGTGAAACGAGCAGATCAGCATTCTGAGGAATGTGTTCACACTCTGAACAGACAGGCAGACATTCTAAGCATGCGAGGTGACACCAATCAACAGGAAGAAATGATGAAAGCAGGCTCAGAGGCCAGCAGCAGCCACAGAAACATGCCAGTGTGAGAAAAGAGGAACCTACAAGCACTCACCACACCTACTGTCTTGGTTTAGCTCAACAGAGCATCGGAAGAGGCATACTTCTCAGAAAAACTGGGATATGTATCCATTCTATACACCTGAAGTTTTTATTTATAATTTAAAAATCTACACTATTCCCCTATAAAAACCATGGAGAAAGCTGATCAATCTTCACATTTTATTGTTGTTTTGCTCCCTCATGTTTGGAACATAGGATGTGATTCCAAAGAAACAACAACAAAAATCTACTTGCCGGGAACACAAAAATTTGCATTTACCTAATAACATTTGCTCTAAACAGACTAATAAGATAGGAGGAACTAGCATCAATTGCCTTTGATTTACGGTGGGAGGAGGTATATGTTGCTCCCAAAACTCTTGCCCAGAATATGAGATGTGGAATTGCATTCTGATAATTTCAAAAGCTATTTATGTCAGGAAAGAGATCTGATAGCAGTACTAAGCATGTACCAACAAAATGGAAAATATACCAGAAAGTTGACTGACAATTACCTCTTAAAACATGCAGGTATAATTCCCAACCTAACAAAAGGGACTAGTAATTAGTTCATGGCTTCAGAAGTTTCTAATGCCATCTAGTGGAAACAGTAAACTTTATCACTTGCACATCAAAGGAGGACCTCCTACCTGCGATAAAACTCCCATGTTCCTATGCTGCCCCACATTCACAAAAACTTAGCCCTAGAACCAATCTCAAATATATCCCAAAAATATTTGCTACAGTGCTTTCTAAGACTAGAACGTGCCTGAGAAAAATAAGACTTGCCCAGAATACTCTTGAATGCCCACCCCCCCAACAAATAGAATGTATAGAACCACACCCACACCATGCCACACCTATAAACCCATTTTCTTCAGCACTCTATTATTCTCTTCAAGATTCCAGAATCCAGAAATGAACTAGCTGATAGGTTTTTTTTTATTTTGTAAGGCTAGCAAGTTCAGTAATATCTGAAATGTCTTTTGAAAATGAATTTTTCCCTTTAATCTAAAAATAGTAAAGAAAAAGCAAATGCATATTGCTTATTTAATCTCAGACACCATGCAATTTTCATCAAATTATTTATAGAATGTTTTCCAGTAGGAACTCCAAGGTGAAATTCTGAGCAAAAAGGAATATTGGAGTCTGTACACTTCCTTCCAAATAGTGTCCAAATACTGTTAGCCCCAGGGCCATGATGAAGAAATCAAAAGCTCCTTTGCACCAGGGACTTAGCTCAAGCAGTACCATGGCTACTTGGAACCACAACGGCTTGAGTTCAATCCCCAGTACCACAAAACAAACAAAACAGCCAGTGATTTAGCTCAAGTGGTACCGTTCCTACCTTCGCAGCACAAGAACCTGACCTCATTGTACTGACTTCACTGTACTTACTTCACTGTAGTTAATTTCACACAAAACTAATTTTAATACACTTGTATTTTCATTGACACGTAGAAATTTTACATACTTATGGGGCATAGTGTGACATTTCAATACATATGTACAATGTGTAAAGATCAGATCATAAAGAGAAACGGGTTGTAAATGTGCTCTAGAATGCATGATCGATAATATGAAATAGTAAATATTCAAAGGGAAATGGAGTTTAGGGGTAAATAATGAGGGGAAAGAAAAAATTGATGTTTTAAAAAAGGAAACAGCTTATATATATAGGGGTGGGGGTTGTAGAGGGCAGGGGAAGGGGAAAAATGATATGTCATGTATTGGTACAAATTCTCAATGTGGAGTGTAATTGTTATGTGTATATATAATATACCAATAAATTAAAATAAATTTTAGAAAAAGAAACATGTATCAGTAAAAAATTTTTTAAAAACATCAGATCAGAGTAATTAGCATATCTCCTCTTCAGATCGACATTTCTTTATGTTGGGAACCTTCAAAATCCTTTCTAAGGGGCTGGGGATTTAGCTCAAGTGGTACTGCACCAATCTTGGATGCACAATGGCCCAAATTCAGTTCCTGGTATCGCAAAAGCAAAAAATCCTTTCTATTGGTTATTTTGAAATAAAAATAATTATTTTTACTAAAACTGGGTATGAGTCCTGTAGTAAACCTTACTGCTTAGATTGTTATTGGTTATGAAAGCAACTTAATGTTAACAGGAGAGGGCTGCAGTTTACACAAACTCCAAAGTGTTAAAAATAGAAGTATATCTTTCCTGTATATGACACTTAAGCATTACTATGTTGAATGTTATTTTAGCATGTTTAAAAAATATTTTTCAGTATGAAAGAAAAATACAGCCTTGCCACATGTAAAAACTTTTTAAATTTTTTTTAAAGAAAAGAGGATTCATTGTATTTCAGCATCTGAAAGACTACTGCAGACTATTCATTTAGCACCTTGGTCTACTCTCAATTTTGTCCTCATGCCTGGTATTTACACAATTTGTATCATATAGCATATGTAGTCACATGTCATTTTTCATAAAAACATTCATTTCTCTGGTGATTAAAATACAATTTATTATTGTCACAAATCATTTAAATATACAAATTTAAATCACCCAGAATCTTGCCACCCAATATATCTTTACTATTTTAATTCTTTAAAGTTCTTTTCCTATGCTTAATTTAACACAGTTAAGATTGTATTACATATTCTGATTTTAAGTACTAACCCAAGAAAAATAGCTCACAAATTCTAGCTGGAAGATGTTATAAAGAGAGTCTTAACCACAAATTATATCTACCAATGGGAGTTTATTCATTTCTCATAATTACAAAAAGAAAGATTCAGTAAACTCAGGTCATTCAAAATGAGTTGTAGGAAATATAAAATTACTACTCAAAATCCTTGTCATGCAAAGCTCTTGTGTTACTGAATAAAAAATCTATTTCATGGGGCAAGGATTTAGCTCGGTGGTTCTGAAATCTGCCTTGCAAGCACAAGGTCCAAAGTTTGATCCCCAGTAACTACATACCATAATACTGGGCATAGTGACTCACACCCACCAGCAATCAGTAAGTACCTCACCACAGTCCTGGGTAGGGTGGCTCACGCCTACAATCCCAGCACTCAAGAGGCAAAGGCAACACTGCTGTGAATTCCAGGCTTGCCTGGGCTACATAGTGACCTTACGGCCAGCTTGAACCACAAAACAAGACCCTGTTTCATTAAAAAAAAAAAATCTATTTCAGCACCAGAATAAAGAAAATACTTTCTGGGTTTAGAATATCTGCAAACACTGTGTCCCTCCCAGTGATATTTTACAGTTCTGGTTTTGGACTAGAAAGAGATGGCTCTGGTATGTTTTAAGTAGCAGAAGATTCCACCTTAACCCAGAGGTGATATCCAGAGGGAAATGATTCCAAAACCCTTACCAAAATCCACAGATGGAAACAGTTCGTAGTTAGCCAGTTCCAAAGGCTCCTGAGCCACGTGGTAAGGTAATGTCACAGCAGTGACCCCATTTCTCTGGTACCCAATTTCTCTTAGTTACTTCTCTCTTTGTCTTTGCTGAGACAAAATACCCAACATCCAAAGTTAAAAGGGAAAGGATTTATTTGTCTTACAGTTCAGAGAGGATTCAGTCCATAATTGGCTGGCTCCAAGGCAGGGATGCCAAATAGGTGTACACAAGGCAGCAAAGGTAACAAGAGAGCTTCAATTCTTGGTGGCTGAAGACAGTAAAAGCAACAAGAGAGGCACTTACCTCAGTGTTGTTTTAACTTGCATTTTTGTAATAGCCAGAAATATTGAGTATTTCTTGAGATATTTATTGGCTATTTTTTTTTTTTTGAGACAGGGTCTCACTTTGTAGTTCAGGCTGGCCCTGAGCTCACTATGTAGCTCAGGCAAGCCGCCACGAACTCAGCAATCCTCCTGTCTCTGCCTCCTGAATGCTGGGATTACAGGCGTGAGACACCACGCCTGGCACTGTGGTATGTGGTATTGATTGCTGCTGGGCACCACGCCCAGCATTGTATGTGGTTACCGGGATCGAACTCAGGACCTTGCGCTTGCGAGGTAGGGGCCAGAACCACTGAGCTAAATCTCCGGCCCTTATTGGCTATTTTTACTTCTTCTAGAAATGAAGTATGCATTCATTTTGGTTTTTTATTGTTTCATTAGGTATTTTTATTTTGGAAGAACTAATTTTTTATTCTTTAAACTATGAATTTTTACTTTTATTTGTACATGTTAGCAGTACATAATGATTATATTTACCATGGGAGATTAGTTCATGTACATAACATTTCAGTTTCTTTCTTTTTCTCACCTCCCTCCATCCTCCTTTTATTTTAATCAGCATGAGATTCATTTATTTATATGATTTATAAAGTTGTCATATACACAGATTGAAAACAAGATTAATTAGACCCCAAAGATACATATAAGACAACTGCATTACATCAGGTTCACTTCTAGATACATTGTCTGCACTATTAAAAAAAATCTGGTACAATTAAATTCATGACTGTGGAATCTAAACAAAGTAACAGTTTTAGGGAACCGGAGGGTTAGCTCAGTGGTTCCAGCACCTGCCTCGCAAGCGCAAGGCCCTAAATTCAATTCCAGTAACCACTTACAATGCTGGGCGTGGTGACTCAAGCCCACCAGCCATCAATACCACATACCACAGTGCCAGGCATGTGTAATCACTCCTGTAATCCCAGCACTCGGGAGGCAGAGGCAGGAGGACTGCTGAGCTCGAGGCTTGCCTGGACCCCATAGTGAGCTCAGAGCCAGCCTGAACTACAAAGCGAGACCCTGTCTCAAAAAAAAAAAAAAAAAAAACAGTTTTAGATCATTTCATCAAGTAGCTTCCTCATTTCCAAGTCCTTTATTCCACAATTCATTGGAGTAAATTTTTCAGTTTGTGTACAACTTAGCATACAGCAGAATTTTCAGTACTGTCTTCACAAATTAAGGCAGTTTGGATCTTGCAACATCCCTCCCACTAACTTCTCAGGCTCTGAAAACATTAAAGTTGGTTTGGGGACAAGTGGCTATCTAGCAAGAACGCACACCTGCCTGACTTTCTTCCACTGAGATCACACAAAAACAGTACCAACACATTCAGTGGGGAGGCTGTGTTCAGATTCTGGATGGTTAGGATCTTTGGCCTTATTACCCAAAAACAGAGGCAGAGCCCCCACAGAGCTCTTTTCATAGGCCAGGTCAGGCCCTCCGTGATTTCTTTCCAAATTCATTCAAGTCTTCCTTTGCCTCGGGAAAGTTTTGCTTCTTGTTGGCTCTTTGACCATGACTTCTGTGTAGTTTGGAAAGTGTGCTCTTCCATAACTCCCTCTGGTATTTTTGTGATTTACCTTTTCTCCGGCTCCTTTCTCCATGCCTTTCCTCATCACTTTAATCTTTACCTTTTTCTGCACTTTGTCTTCTGAGAAAGGTTCTAGTTCCTTGCAATCTTTCATTTTTGTATGCTTTTCTTTCCACTCGGTGACACTGTTTTTCCCTTATGCCTATTGTCCTTTATAGGTAAAGCAAATGCTAAAGCTCCATTTTTTTTTTTTTTTGAGACAGGGTCTCACTTTGTAGTTCAGGCTGGCCCTGAGCTCACTATGTAGCACAGGCAAGCCTCGAACTCAGCAATCCTCCTGCCTCTGCCTCCCGAGTGCTGGGATTACAGACGTGAGCCACCACGCCTGGCAAAGCTCCTAATTTTTAAGACATTATTTTCTAAGAATTTTTCTTTCTTACATTTTTAGTTTTAGCTGATATAGAAGAAATATAAAAATTAAAACAGTACAGATATGTAGACTGCCATGAGATATTTTAATACAAATGTATAGTGTTTAAGTTGGACTAAACATCTGTCTCTCATTTATCATTTCTTTTAAAAATTCAAAAATTTCTTTTTTAGAGCTTTGTGAAATGTATAATGCTTATAGTCATTCCACTATGCAATAGCACATGAGAACTTCCTACACCTATCTAAATGTAACTTATTATCCATGAATCAGACTTTCACCATTCCTCATAATCCCTGCTCTCCACAGCCTCTAGTAACCACCATTCTACTCTCAGTCTCTTTGAGATCAATCTTTCTAGATTTAAATATGAGCAAGATCATGTAATAGTTGTTTTTGTTTGGCTATCTTATTTTAGTTGGTATTATAGTCCCCAATTCCATCCATGTTTGTGCAAATGACAAGATTTCATCCTTTTAGGGCCGAATAGTATTCCATTAGGCCTCTGTACCACATTTTCATTACCTATTCTTTAGGTAATGGACATTTAGATGGCTTCCATTTCTTGGCTCTTGTGAAATGCTACAATAAATATGAAAGAGCAGATGTCACTTCAACATACTTGTTTCATTTCCTTTAGTAAAATTTTTTCTTTATAAAAAAATACAAATAATAATAGCAAATTCCCATGTTTCTTTATCCACACACAACAGATGTAAGTTGTATCCTATTTGATTCAGATATTTCTTATTCAATAAAATATCATAGATGAAGTTCAAACATCCATAGTACCCCAGATGTAATTATTTTAAACTGGCATATATGGTCCATATTTATAGTTTTACTCCACATAAACATATCTACAACTAATCTATAATAAATTGTGTTTACTGGATTTGTACATAGATTAACATACAAAGTCAAGACCAATATTATGTTTCATAAAGAGCCCATGTTCAGAGGCCCTTGCAAAGGTATCACAGGACAGCCTGAGTTCCCAGCCAGACATGAGTCCATAAGCCTACATGTGATCCCACCCTAGTCTTTACATCACTTCAGTTGAGGCTAGAGACAAGCTTTCCACACCCAGTCTTGACTAAATTGTGGATTTGTAAGCACAATATATGGTGCCACAGTTCTAAGTCACTTATTGGGGGGGTGATTTGTTATGCAGACAGCAATTTCAGTTGCTTCTTCTTGTCCCTAGTTGCTGCTACACACTCATCAGTTTTCATGGAAAAACTGCCTCAATGAGTCATCCCCAGGAAATCCTCTCAGCCCAAGTTGGGAAAAAGGGGGTAAATGTTGATCTCTTTAGAAATTGCCAGACTTCCTATAAAGAGATATTCAGCCAAATAACTGCATAGCAAAGACTAGGAAGTCAGTGAGCAATAATTCTGAGATTCTAGTCTCTCCCACTAGAGGAAGAGCTTTTGCCAACAAATAAGGTCTACTACACAACCGTGGAATATTCCATATATAATCTTTGGGACAATAGACTTATCAGCTGATAGGTATGGATCTCTTTCTGGATATAGATCTGGAAATTTCTCAGAAAAAAATCTTGGGTTAGATATAGTAGTATATGCTTATAATCTTAGCTACATGAGAGGTTGAAACCAAAGGATCTTAAGACCAATTGCAGCCTGGACAACTTAGCAAGACCTTGTATCACAAAAATATTTAAAGGACACAAAATCAGTATTAAAAATCAATAGATATGCCAGGCATGGTGGCTCACCTGTAATTATCACCTGTAATCCCAGCACTCAGGAGGAAGGGGCAGGAGGATTGCTGAGTTGGAGCCTTGCCTGGGCTACATAGTGAGCTCAGGGCCAGCCTGAACTTCAAAGCAAGACCCTATCTCAAAAAACAATTAAAAACCTAGAGATAAATCTAAACAATAAGTTGAAAAAGACACTAGATGATTCCTATCAAAATACCTAATATATTCACAAAACTAAAAAAAAAAATAGACTTGTAGATCATTGGAACCGAACAGAAAACACAAAACTGAAGCCAACAACAACTGTAGCCATTGGCTTCTGAACAAAGTACTAAAAATATATTCGGGGAAAATCCCCCTTAAATAAATGGTTCTGGTAAAACTGGATATCCACTTGTGGAAGATTCAAACTAAATCCCTATCTCTGACCCTGTACAAAAATCAATTTGAAATGGATCAAAGTCCTAGGTGTAAGACCCAAAACTTTGAAACTACTAAAAGAAGACATCAGGAAATACTTGAGGCTACCAACACAGGCAAAAACTTCCTGAATAAAACTCCTACAGCACAGGAAATAATACTAATAATCAACAGTAGGATCTATATCATATTAAAAAGTTTCTGCACAGGAAGGGTAACAACTGAGTGAAGAGACCACCTACTGAATCTGGAAAATCATTATCAGCCATTCATCCTGCAGAAGACAGAGCTTGACTCCAGCCCAGTGACCCTGAGGCAATGATATAGAACTTGTGTGCTTTATGAAAAAGATTTCATATATCAGTCTTTGGGCTGATGGCTCCTTCTAAAGTCTACTCTACAGCCATGCCAGCAAGATACATCTTTTCATGACTTTCAGCTGGCTAGTCCAAATTTCAGAGCTGCTTTCAGTATCATGGCTATTAAACAGTGCATATTTATAGATTGAAAGCCACATCCTGTAGCAATAACCACATGATCTCAGTCTTGTCTTGGCTATGAAATCCCTTGAAATAATGATCACACTTGGGCGACTACAATGAGACCTACAGAATTTATTCTCTCTTTTGAGTCTTTATTTTTTCTGAGCTTCCCCTTTACATTTACCATGGATTCCCCAGAACTTACATTGTGCAACCCAGCTAGGAAATGAAGCTAATTCCAGATATAATGGGGGCTGTTGTGAAGGACTAATCTGTTTCCCTCCTAAATTCACTACTGCCACTATTTCACAGTAGTGAGACTGCCTTAGGCATTCTCCTCTTCTGACCATCCTCCACCATCAAGTCAGCTATAGCATCCTATAATCCAATCTTCTTCCAAAAGCCCCATCGGTGAGCACATGAAGCTCTTGGGGACATCTAGAGATAAGCCATAAGAGACACAGCCTTATCCTAGCAATCTGTTAAGAAGCTGAGCATCTCATGGGGTCCTACCAACAACAAGGAATCAAACAAATGAGGGCTCAGGTGATCACCAGTTTTGCTAAATCCTGCAGCTGAAGAAACCATCCCCTCTCTGCCTTCAGTGGCTAAGAATGAGAAGGAAATATACCTTAAGCAGGTGTGAGGTGCTCTGAGGAAAACTTCAGAAAGCTTATAGAGATCACTCCAAGAATGACAGCACTTCATCCAGCCCAGCCATACAAGCCTTTAAGTCTTAGCAAACCTTTAGAGCTTTGGCATTTGGTTTTCTTTTGTTTTAAATATTTTTTTAACCTTTGCTTTCACCTTTGCCTAAATTCAAACATTTCAAAAGACCTATTAATTACAAAAGACCTAGGTTAATTTAACCTACAGTAAGCTGAAGTGTCACAGAACATAATGAAATTCAGATTTCAGTGTCAAGTAGATTAGGTTTCAAGTCCTGTTTTTGACCCTTGATTACCACTTTTATGACCTTGAAGTCACATAAGTCACCAAATTGTCCAAGCTTCTGTTTTCTTGTTTAAAATAAAGGCACAAGGGCCAGAGATTTAGCTCAGTGGTTCCAGCACCTGCCTCGCAAGCGCAAGGCCCTAAATTCAATTCCGGTAACCACATACAATGCTGGGCGTGGTGACTCAAGCCCACCAGCCATCAATACCACATACCACAGTGCCAGGCATGTGTAATCACTCCTGTAATCCCAGCACTCGGGAGGCAGAGGTAGGAGGACTGCTGAGTTCCAGGCTTGTCTGGGCTACATAGTGAGCTGAGGGCCAGCCTGAACTATAAAGCAAGACCCTGTCTCTAAATAAATAAATAAATAAATAAATAAATAAATAAATAAATAAATAAATAAAGGCGCAATTGTACTTTTTCATAATGATTAAGAGAATTACATGAAATACTGCATATAAAATATTGAACCTAATACCTGACAGCCAACTAATATCATCACTATGGAGATAAATCCTTTAAAACTCCATTTTATTCACTCCTTATTTGTCTGCAAAATTCACAACCAAGATTTTTCAATATACAACGCCTATACTGAGGGTTGTGGTACAGCCCCATTTCAAAGTCACTGAAGTATTAACCAAAAAAATAACTTGCCCTAAATGTTTTTTGTATGCACTAAGCTTAAAGAGCAGGCATCCAGCCAATACACATCTTATGCAAAAATTGAAAATCCACCCCACAATACGTGCCATGTTCTTAAGACCTGGAAGCTCCTTGTGCTAGAGATTTCATTGAGGAGGACATCATGCAAAGTGGAATGATGCAGTTTGAATTATACTATGAGTTACTGAGGACTATTTTTACAAAGTTGTCCAGTAATATAAAGATCTTCTTCTTTTTTATAGTGGAAAACTTCGAACGTGCAAAATATATATGCTCTCAAACTGGGGATTTAGCTCAATGGTGCAGCACGTGCCTGGCAAGCTCAAGGTTCTGAATTGGAGTCCTACTACAAAATAGATAGATTCATAGCTAGATGGTAAGTACATAGATAGATAGATGATAGATGATGATGATGATGATAGATAGATGATATAGATAGATAGATAGATAGATAGATAGATAGATGATAGATAGATAGATAGATAGATAGATAGATAGATAGATAGATAGATAGATAGATGATAGATAATTTCCCATGTAACTTAGGGTTTCTATGTCATTTTGTCTGAGTATAAGCTAATGTCAGTGCTACCTACACAAGATGGATCCAATAGAAAAACATAGAGGGCTGGAGGGTTAGCTCAGTGGTTCTGGCGCCTGCCTCGCAAGCGCAAGGTCCTGAGTTTGATCCCGGTAACCACATACAATGTTGGGCGTGGAGACTCAGGCCCACCAGCCATCAATACCACATACCACAGTGCCGGGTGTGGTGGCTCACGCCTGTAATCCCAGCACTCAGTAGGCAGAGATAGGAGGATTGCTGAGTTCGAGGCTTGCCTGGGCTACGTAGTGAGCTCAGAGCCAGCCTGAACTATAAAAGTGAGACCCTGTCTCAAAAAAAAAAAAAAGAAACACATAGAAAACCCACAAACTCACTGGCTTGAAAAAATTCTGATGACAGATTTTAGGATAATCATACACACTAGAACTAAGAGTGAAATCCCAGATAGAAGCAGTTCTGAAAGGGTAATCACAGTTTCTGTTCTGGCTGACACCTAAACCACTTATACACAGAGCAGAGTCTAGCTAAGAACGTAAGCCTCAAACACATATGGCACAGGGTTATGGTTCGGATCTAAAATATCCTCCAAAAGTCTCATAAGCCTGGAAATTGATTGAATCATACTTATCAGTGGATTCATCTATTGATGAGTTCAGTATTTAAATATTCCATTACAAGGTAGGGCCTGGTTGGAGGTGGGTCCCTCGGGCAAAAAAGCCTTTAAGTCTTAGCAAACCTTTGGAGCTTTGACCTATAAGGACGATTGTATTTTTCTCCCCCTCCCTCCCTCTCTCTTCCTCTTTTCTTTTTCCTCCCTCCTTCCCTCACCCTTTCTCTCTCCCTTCTCCCCTCTCTCTCCCTTGCTCCCTCCCTCTCCTTCCTTCCCTCCCTCTCCCTGTTTCTCTCCCTTCTTCCCTTACTCTCTCCTTCCCTCTCTCCCTCCTCTCTCTCTCTCTCTCTCTCTCTCTCTCTCTCTCTCTCTCTCTGTGTCTCTCTGTCTCTCTCCTTACCCTTCCTGGTTGCCATGAGATCAGCATCTTTTCCTCTGCCATCCTGTTTCTGCCTTGAAGCTAGCTGACCATAGACTAAAACCATGGGCTAAAATAAAGTTCTCCTCCATTAATCTGTGGGCACTGGGCATTTTGTCCCAGTGATCGGAAGGAGACTATTATACACAGTATCAAAAAATGGAACATATATGTAACTGGAATTGTAGAAAAAAGATATAATAGATCATAAATAATGAAGAAATGACAGCTGATATTTCCCCCAGTTTTAGTGAAAGACAGAAACTTACAGATCCAAGAAACCCAGTGATCCTTAAGCAGGAGATACAGGAAGAAAACCTCACTAATCATATCAGAGTCCACTGCTGAACATGAAAAATTTGAAATGAGCAGGGAAAACACATATGATATACTGCTGAGTGATGCCTAGAACTATCACTGATGCCTGTCTGAAGCCCAGTGAGTGACACTGGCAAAGCACTTAAGGTGCTGAAATGGAAGTCTGCCAGCCATGAATCCCATACCCAGTGAAAACGCATTTCAATAGTAAAGACAAAGTAATGACACTTTCAGATGGAAGAAAATAATTGCCATCATGGAAATCTCTACTAGTAAAATTTTTCCTCAACATTAAAAGTAAAATAGATAATTAAGACAATTGATTACCAGCAAACCCATAGCAAAGGAAATTCTAAAAGGAATTCTTCCAGCAGAAGAAAATGATCCCATTTCACAGATCTAGAGAAAAGCATCCAAAAATTCATCTGGAACCACAAGAGACCTAAAATAGCAAAAAAAGCAATTCTAGGAAACAAGGACATGGCAGGGGGTATCACCTTCCCCAACTTGAAACTTTACTGCAAAGCCACTGTGATAAAAATGGCATGGTACTGGCAAAGAAACAGACCTGAGGATCAATGGAATAGATTAGAAGATCCAGAAACCACTTCAGATACACTAAGCCATCTCATTTTTGACAAAGGAGCCAAACATCCTCAGTGGAGGAAAGACAGCCTCTTTAACAATGGTGCTGGAAAAAAAAAAAAAAACTGGGTTTCAACCTGCGGAAGACTGAAGCTAGATTTGTTTCACCATGTACTAAACTAAAATAAAAGTGGAGGAGAGACCTAAACATTAAAACAGAGACACTAAACCTGTTGCAAAACAGGGTAGATAAAACTCTTGGGGACATTGGCTTAGGGAAAGATTTTATGAATAAAACCTTTATAGCATGAGAACTGTCAGAAGAAATCAACAAATGGGATCTCTTTCTATTAAAAAGGTTCTGCACAGCAAAAGAAACTATCAGCAGAGCAAAAAGGCAACCAACAATATGGGAAAAAGTCTTTACCAGTAATTCCTCAGACAAAGGGCTACTATCTAGAATACATAAAGAGCTTTAAAAAAATCAGTCCCCCCAAATTTAAGGACCCAGTTCAAAAATGGTTATGTGAAATGAACAGACACTTTTCAGAGGAAGAAGTAAAAGCAACTAAGAAGTACATGAAGAAATGCTCAACGTCATTGGCCATTCGAGAGATGCAGATGAAAACAACTCTGAGATTTCATCTCACTCCAAAGAATGGTTGCTATCTCGAAATTAGCCAGCAACAAATGCTAGCGAGGTTGTGGAGAAAAAGGAACTTTCTTCACTGTTGGTGGGAATGTAAACTAGTACAACCATTATGGATATCAGTGCGGAGATTCCTCAAAAAACTAGGATTAGAGGTTCCATTTGACCCTACTATTCCCCTGCTGGGGATATACACAAAAGAATTACAAGATTCCTATCACAGGGATATATGTGCACCCATGTTTATAGCAGCTCAGTTTGTGATAGCCAAATCTTGGAAACAAACCAAATGCCCATCAACTCTAGACTGGATAAAGAAGATGTGAGTTTTTTCTAAAATGGAGTATTACTCTGCCATAAAGAATGACGAGACTGAATAATTTATACTCAAATGGACATAACTTCAGGACATACTCATAAGTGAAATAAATAGGTCACAGATGTGTAAATATTGTATATTTTCTCTGGTATGAGAAACTGAAGTTATAAATGTGTTCTAGACTGCATGATTGATTTTGTGAAATTGTAAATATTCAAAGGGTAAAAGGATTTAGGGGTAAATAAAGAAGAAAGAAAAAAACTGATGTTAAAATAAAGGAAACAATGCTTGTGTATATAGGGGTGGGGGAGGTATGGTCGGTAGGGGAGGGGGGAAAATTTAAATTAAGTCATGTCTTATACTGGTACAAATTCTCAATGTGGAGTGTAATTGTGATGTGTATATATAATGTACCAATTTTTAAAAAGAAAGAAAATGATCCCAAGTGAAGCTCAGAGATGTAGAAAGAAGATCCACAGAAAAGATGAATGTGTGAATAAACACATAATATAAAAATAATAACATTTATGCAACGGGAGTCAAAATAGACACAGAATTTATGTAAATAACATCCATAACACAAAATAGGTAGAAACACATGAAATAAGTATTCTAAGGTCCCTGAATTTCTTAGGAAAGAATACAAGTACTATATTATATGCTGTTAATTTAATTGGAACCACTCAGACTATTATTTAAAACTTAAAGACCTGTCTCCTTGGCTGTCACCTCTCTTTGGAAGTTCTATCAGCTGAAGAGCCCTCTTGCCCGTGGACAAACCCCTTCCTAAGCAGCTTGCTATGTGTACTCAGTCCATGGATATAAAAATCTGGCCTCTCACCGGGCATGGTGGCTCACGCCTATAATCCCAGCACTTGAGAGGCAGAGGCAGAAGGACTGCTGAGTTCGAGGCTTGCCTGGGCTACATAGTGAGCTGAGGGTCAGCCTGAACTACAAAGTGAGACCCTGTCTCAAAAAAAAAAATCTGGCCTCTCACCCAGGCTCAAGACAACTCTTAAGGGCCATCCTAGCTCTAGGGGCCCTCACAAGAGAGTTTCAGGGCTTGCTGTGATTGCATCACACCTGCTTCTCCTACATACAACCTGTGCCCTTTCCTCTCCCCACTCCCCACTACTACTGACCCAAGAATATTCCCCAGTAGACTTCAGAATTCTAAGCTACATCTCAGACGCTGACTTCTGAATCCTTTGCCCAAAATATTATATGATCCTTCGATAAGCCTGGGGAGTCTATTTAAATTCTAGGATTCCCCTAAAAGAGGAGAAAAGCAAAGTGTAAAATCAGTAAACAAAAAGGGGGTAAGATAATAAAAATTAGTTCATCCAAAAGAAACTAAGAAATACAAGACAAAAATGAGCATAGACAAATAGAAACCAAATAAATTGACCAGATAATTATTAAACTTGTGAAAAGATACCCAACCATTATTATTTAGGATGATATAAATTAAATCAATATAGCTATTCATTCATCATATTTGGAAAAATTTAAAGAATGATTCCATCCAGTAATGGCAATAATCCCAGTTTATTGCACTTTCATATACTGTTAGTAAGAATATGAATTTTCATCATCATTTGTGAAAGTAGAGCAGTAACGGATATTTAAGTTACACATTAATTGACCTTCTGTGGCATAAACTGATTATCTATTTCCAAAAAGTATTTTCCCTTCTTCTAGGCACACCTGCATTATAGTTCTGGACTCCTTTGCAGGAGTTGACCACGTCTTACCTCGGGTGTAACACGGGAATCACTTGTAGAAGGTAACAGAGCCCTGGCAGGCTGGATATCTGAATGACCTGCTGAGGCAGAGAATCTGGAACTAATTCAGACAGTTTCACTTTTACTATGTTTGAACTATTAGATATGTTAGGGTCTATTTGTTATAACAGTCCTTCACAGGTATCATTTTTAGAAGTAAAAATGACAGTATGTAATATTGTGTGTGTAAGGGAACATACAATTGGAAAAACTAGAAACAACCTGGATATCCATTGGTAAGGGAAGAGTTGAATAAATTTAAAGCATGCCTCATAAGAAATATAGCTATTCTAAAATACCTATGTAGCTAACATGGAAGGATTACCATGATAGTTAAAGGAAGAAAATAATCAAGCTAATATATAGGCTTAATATAATCTCATTTTTAAAAAAAAAAAAAAAGAAAAACTGGCCTCAGAAATCACACACACATATACATTTATCTGAGAATGGAGAAAGGCATGCAAAAATATGAGTTAATTTTTAACATGGTTACCTCAGGGGGTTAAGGATAGGGAAAGAAAAAGACTAACAGAGTGGAAGCATATCTTAGTGTAATAATGAATGAAAATGTAGAATATAAAATTGAATCATAAAATATTGAATCAAATATGTAAAAATTGAATATGTATGTAGACAAGGATGAGAAGGTAATGTCAACTTATATAAAATTCATTTTGTCTTAAATACTAATATTTTAATATTACTTTTATAATAAAAGAATATTGAAAAATAAAAGGAGCAGGGTTAGCCCGCTGGATTAAACTTCTGACATCACAAATTCACATTTTTTTAAAACTGACCAACCTAAATCTGCAGATATACACTGGAGTTAGGATACTGTGATTGTCTTGTTGACCCCGAATAAACACATTATTGTAAGGGTGAGGTTCTCCCTGAAAACAACAATGTTCACACTGTCAGTCATTGCAGGTAAAGCTCCAACTCACAACAGGAGATGAGGATGCTCCTAGCTGGTTTTGCTTTACTATAATGAGACACTTGAGGCAGGCTAACCTTACTGGGGAAACAGGAGGAAGACAAGGAGAGAAATTATATCATGCATCTTCCCATTGTTGGAACAAAGAAACCAAGGCCCACAACTTAAAGGAGCAGTTTATTTTGGCTCACAGGTCAGCTAGCTCCAAGGCAAAGATGGCAGCATGGTGAACAGCCATGACAAAAGAAAGCTGTTCAATAAACTGCAGCCTCAAAGCAGATAGGAAGACCCAGAGCCATAAATACAGCCTCTAAAGGCATATCCTAGTGACCTGCCTGCTCCAACCAGGCCCCACAGGCTAGCAGCACATTCAGCTATGAACTCATCAATAGATAATCCTCTAATGAGTATGGCACCTCCATGATACAATTACCTTCTGAAAACCCCACTTCTGAACACATGAGTCTCTGGGGCAGTAGTGGTGCACCTATGGCACCTATGGCATGCATGCTGCAGCGAGCTATCTGTATCACTGAAAGCTCTTAAAAGTTTCCCATCACTGCTTTGGGAAAACCTCTTCATCTAAACTGTAACAGAGGTTTATTTAGCTCATAGTTTAGGTGAAGATTTGTTAGTTTGGCCTCTGGTGAGGGCCTAATGACATCGCATCACAAAACAGGAAGCCACATCCCTTCTAATGACATACCCCAAATTAACCTTAGGACTACCCCCTAGGCTCCACTTCCTAAAGACTGCACATCGCTTTAGGTACCACCATCCTGAGAACTAAGCTCCTAACACACAGACCTTTAGGGGACATAGTTAAGCTATATCACATTACAGTAGAGGACTCAAAAGGCAAAACTTACACTAGAATGGCTTCTTAAACTTTAACCTTCATTACAAATCCCTAAATGTCTCATGAGACTGCATATTACCATTCTGGAGCTATCAAGCAGCACCTGAGATTCTGCATGTCTGATAACTTCCTAGGTGTCACTGCTGCTCCTCAGACCACACTCTGTATGCCCCAGACACTATTATGAGAGACATCTTTCTACTCTCTCTGGGGAGCATGATGATGGGGGTAGAGGTAAATAAGTTGCTCCAGGCAAAGCAAGAATAAGACTGGGATCTGTTCTGGTAAGACACTCTGAAGATGGGTCTGAGCTATAATATACTGTGTATGTCCACTTCCCTTCCATAATCCAGAAATACACCATAAAATTTTGTTATGTTATATCCTAGCCAGGCATGGTGGTACACACTTGTAATTTCAGCACTTTGAGAGGCTGAGGCAGAAGGATTCCAAGTTCAAGCCTAGCCTGTCTCAAAAAAAAATTTTTTTTAAAGGGTTGAGGATGTAGCTCAGAAGGCCCTGGGTTCAACTG
Source organism: Thryonomys swinderianus (assembly GCA_004025085.1). NCBI lineage: Eukaryota > Metazoa > Chordata > Mammalia > Rodentia > Thryonomyidae > Thryonomys > Thryonomys swinderianus. The sequence goes on from PVIC010005245.1 coordinate 22,566, forward strand.
CTAGTAAGGAAAAAAAAAAAAAAGACACACCCCAGTGTCTGTTGAACAGTGAGAAATTACAAGGGACCATTTCCAGAAGGACAGAACCCAGGCTGAGCATAATGTAGTCAGTAGTCAAAGCCATTCTGTTTCCCCTAAAGTTGGTTGTGATGTTTGCAAAGAACTTGAAAGCAGCAGGAGCTCCGTCCAGGTACCTCATGAAAAGTAGAAGGTGAGGAGGTAGCAAAAGGCTGGGGGTTTGAAGCCCTGTTTCTGGCATGTAAATTAAGCAACAAAAAAGCCAAGTTGAAAGATGTATACAAAAAAAAGCTTATTTTCCCCCTTATCCAAAGGCCAAGCACTTTCAGTGCTGGCTGAGTCCCAATCCTATGACACCAGGGACCCAGATTCTTCCCATCATTCCACTCTGCTGTCTGGGCCATGTTGGCTCATCCTTAGTCCTGCCTTTTGGATTTGCATTTCTTCCCTCTCTAAGTTTCTTGCTCACCAGAAATGACTTGGAGACCACATATCACCCCTTTCACACCCTCTTGCTGGGAATGCAGGATCAGAAGCCAAGCATTGCTATAGACCTTCTGTTTCCTAGTACAGTCCCTTCAGAATTTTAGCATGTGTCCAGTCCTTTGGTCTGTGTGTGTGAAAAAACACAGCCAAAGATCTCACCTAAATAGAGCTATCAGACCTCAAATATCAAGCCTTTTCCATACTGGCCTGTATTCTGGCCATGCTTCGTTTCTGCACAGTAACAAGTGAAACAAAATCTTGGATGGGTTCTGTTTTTTGCAGCCAGCTAAGCTGATTCCCATTATGTGGGCAGCAAACTCTTAGAGGTAATTCCTCAAAGAAGGTGCAGAGCTGTAGTGTTCCAACTTAATGCGGCTGCCACTTTACAGCCACATCTTAGGAGTGCTTCAATTTGGAGTTCAGATATATTTAGTATATCCAATGCTTCAAAGACCCAAAATTGGTAGGCCATCAGTCAAACTGGAATTCAAGCTCAACACAGGTGCTTCCTTTGGCAAAGCTGAATTTTTTTCCCTTTCTACCTGAACACTGGTTACCTCTGGGCTGAACCCAACTCTCTCATAGGACTGCCAAAAGCAACAAGAAGCAGCCAACACCAACATTCTGGCCTTTTTTTCATTTCCACAAACACGTAATCTGTCTTTAAAGATCCAATTTGACCAAATATTTTGCGACCACACATCAGGAGTCACTATCTTTTTGACTATAATAACTATGTCCTTGCAACCTACTAACTGCCTAAGTTCATGGTTAGTACTCCATTGTAAGACAAAATTCCAAAATGGCTAGGATTAGGTTCAATTCTAAGTATCAGACAATCCATGGTGTACAGTGGGTTTTATTTCTCTTTCAAGTGAAAGTTCCAGTAGTCAGCTTGCGTATGAGTCATCAGGGACCCAGGCTGCTTCCAGTTATTGCTCGACCTCCTCAACATGCCACCTTCACCTTTGAGACCAACATGACCTTTTCAAGGCACCCAATCATGCTCCATCTTGTGGGAAAGGAGGCTCAGGAAGAGGGCACGACTTGACCCTTCAGAACATTTCCTGGACTTGGCTCACACTACTTCTACACAACGTGCCCTTGACTGCATTGCCAGGGAAATAGAAATGTAACATTATTCTGGAAGCCATGGTTTGGGGCTAAAAGTCATGCCATCACCATAGGGAAAAAAGTGAAACAAATGTTAGAAGAGCAAATTACAGTTAAGTAATGTGTCCCTCACCTCAAACTTGCTGAAACAAATTCCAGGAGACCAGTCAGAATGTTCCCAGCGTCCCCTGAAGGCTGCAGGGCACCAGAGACTGGTGCCAGAATGCTGAATGGACAAGGCCAAGGGCAAAGGTGGTCACCAGATCTGACCACAGGGAGAAGAGAAGATAAGCCCAAGGACTGCAAGAACATCAGCCTGGTGCCATCCTAAAGTGACTTTGCCTGGGGGAACTGTGGGATACTAGCAGTCTCTCTGTGAAAATCAGATTGTCAGAATCTGAAGGGCACCGCAGAAAAGGTTTCCCAGAGAGAGGAGGCAGGCTCTGAAGAATACACAAATGCTCACTCCTGCTCCCAAAAGGCATCAGATTTTAACACCAGTGATGATAACTTACTATGGTCACTTAGAAAAACAGTACAGAAGTTACTCAGAACGATTAAATACACAACTACCACACAATCCAGCAATTCCACATGTGAGTATACTCAAGGAATTGAATCAGTGAGGATTATTTCTGCATTCCTGCACTCATTGCAGCATTATTCACAATAGGCAAGATGTGGAAGCAACCTAAATGTCCAAGAACCAATAAATATCTTAAAAAAACACTACACAGCCTCCACTTACAGGAGAGGACATTCTTTCATGACAACATATATGAACATGGGTGATATTATTTATATTAAGCAAAATTAACTAGGACCAGACTCATGCTGTATGATCTCAATTAGAAAAGTCCACCTTATAGAAACAGAGACTTGAGGGAGTTGGTGATCAAAAAGTGCAAGGTCTCAGGCTGGAGGAATAAGTTTTAGTAATAAATTACACTGGATGGAAACCATGGTTAATAATAATGTAGTATCTGTATGAGGGTGTGTTTCAAAATTGCTAAGAGCTATCACGAACGCTGAGCTGCTATGAACAAGGGTGTACATCTGTCTTTCCAATGTGATTTTTTAAATTCTTTTGGGTATATTTCTAGCAGGGAGATAGCAGGATCAAGTGGTTGTTTTATAAAATGGAGTATTATTCTGCCATAAAGAATGACAAGATTGATTCATTTATGTGCAAATGGATACACCTGGAGGATACACTAATTAATGACATAAATAGATCACAGATAGGCAAATACCAGATCTTCTCTTCAATATGAGCACCTGTAGATGCAAATGAGCTCTAGAAAGTATGACAGTTTTTGTAGAATGGGAAATCACCAAAGGAAATTTGGTGTGGGAATGTAATGAGGGGAAGGAATAAATATGATTCTGAAAGAAAATAAAAGAGCATGTATATAGGAGGTGGGGAGGTGTGGGTGGGTGGGGATATGGGTAAAAATGAGAATTAACTTGTGTCATATACTGGTACAAATTCCCCAGTGTTTTGTGTGATTGTGAGATGTATATAAATTGTACCAATAAATAATTCAATTAAAAAATTACTAAGAGATTTCTAACATTTCAACACCAAAAAATGAGTTCATGATCTGATAGATATTTAATTAGCTTGACTGAACCTTTCTATAATGTATACAGGGATTAAAATACCATGTTGTACCTCGTAAATATACATAAGTATTTGTCAATTAATAATAACTTTTTATAGATTTGCTACTCCATGTCAGATGGCACCTGTGCCAGTAACATTCAGCACTCCCATCCATTACCTGTCCTCCTTCCTTGTTGCCAACCTTGATTGTAGAACAGCCTGAGGAGAAAATATTTACAAGGAGGGTAAGATGTGCAGGCTTTCCCTACCTTCTTCTCCAACTCAGAATTGCACGCCAGAGGAAGAGAAGCTGTAATTTTAAATAGAATTTGAAGTTTTCATTATTTATCTGGAACTGCATATTTTATTTCTATACTTCTTAACCCTGGCTGCCCACTGGGATCACCTGGGGAGCTTTTAAAATTACTGATGTCTGGGCTTCATCCCCAAAGATTCTCATTTCATTGGTCCATGGGGCAGCTTGAGCATCAATATTTTTAAAAGCTGTCCAGGAGATTCTGATAGGCAGCCTGGTTTGAAAACCATGCTGGTAATACTGAATTAAGAATATTTGTGCTGGGGCTGTAGATTCAACTCAGAGGTTCTGGCACCTGCCTTGCAAGCACAAGGTCATGAGTTCTATCCTGGTAACCACATACAATGCTGGGCGTGGTGACTCACACCCACCAGCCATCAATACCACACCCCACATACCACAGTGCCAGATGTGATGGCTCACGCCTATAATCCCAGCACTCAGAGGCAAAGACAGAAGGATTGTTGAGTTCAAGGTTTGCCTGAGCTAGTGAGCTCAGGGCCAGCCTGAACTATAAAGCGAGACCCTGTCTCAAAAAAAAAAAAAGAATATTTGTGCTAACAAAAGATCACACAGACTAGAAATGAGATGGAATTTTCCCTAGATCTCAACCAGGGAATGGAGAACTGGCCCTACAGGCCAAATTTGGAAGGAAGGGATGTCAATATTTTATAACTGCATCCTGCAGGAGCCCTCAACTTTTAGTCTAACAGTTATATGACCCCACCTCCTTTACAGGGATTAGAATCATCTTCAGGGCAAGGGCCATCACGTATGGCATTTGAGGGGCTTCACACTACCCTGCATGTGCTAGACCCTTGACAAGAGTTTAATATTTATTTATTGTCCTATTGCTAACCTCTGTCCTTGATACTGGGATAAACTGAAGTCTCCTTCCTGTTGCACAGAGCAAACTAAGGTGACTCCAAGATAGCTTTGAACTGTATCTTGGAATCTGTAGAAAAGATAATTTTATAAGAGGTAGCAGTTATGAAGTGGCTGGAAATGTTATTAACATATAGCCAAATGCTATGGTTCAAATTATGATTTCTACTTTCAAATTGTTTCACATGTAAGCCAATGTTTATTCCACCCACCTAAGGAATGTCTGTAGAAAGCTAAAACAGCCAATGCTTCTGTGTACACCGAAAGGCAGGCTTTGGCATCTATGAAAGCCTAATATCCACTGAGTTCAGTGAAGCTGGTACAATTGCTCAGGTCAGAAAACAACTATGAATCACTCCCTGATGCCCACCTCTCCTGATAAGACCCTAGTAGAACAGTGTTACTACCACACGCCACTGTCATGACCACTAGCTTCAGGCATGAGGTATCCCACTTCCTCAAAGCCCATGATGACAGAATGCAGGAAAAGAGCCAAGAACTTTCAAAGCTATCAGCTAGCAGCTATGAGCAGCTTTTGTCTGTCATGTCCCAAAGATCCCAAACAGGATCCCAAGGAAGATCACTCTCCAAAAGCTCCTGAGTCCCCAGACCCTGCACTTACTGTAACTCCATCAGACAGGGGCCGATTGCCAAATGTGTTTGGCACCATGACTTGACACTTGAGAAATGGTCCTATTCTATGAATGGATCTTGGAGCTTGGTATCAAGAGAGAACCCTTTTCAAAACCTAAAAGGGAAAAACAAATTTAACCCCAAGCCCATTCCAGAATCAAATTTGGCTTTCTCTAGCACCAGCTTCTGTCTCTGGTCAAATTCAAGGAGATTTTTTAACTAAAAATAAAGTGTACTCTACCATGAACTCAAACTCAGACAGAAACCAGCTCCAACTGCATTTCATCAAAACTATCTTCCAATCTCAATCTTCTAGACCTTTCCAGGAGAGAGATATCCCCACCTTAAAGGTAGGTTCAACCAAGATGAGGATCCTGATTTAGTCAGAGAAGAAAAATTTGAACCTGCTACTACACCAGCTTACACTGTGACATCCTCAGGAGATGGACTACCTTCCAGGATGTCACTAACAAGGTCCTCGACACTTGCAATGTTGATTACAAAACCCGTGTTTTACCCTGCAGAAGCACACACTGTGCCTTCAACCTGGGTAGTTCCAACAGCACCCAGGCACATGCCCAGTCTTTGGTTTTAATCAGGTATTAAACCCTGGAACATTAGACAAGTGAAGCATTTGATGATGATGATAATGAGTGGCCCATTAAAAGTAATTTTTTTTAAAGTTAATGAGCTCTCCCCAAAGAACAGCCACATACCGTACTGAAAAATGTCCGTAGGACACACTGCACTTTCTAGCTATTTATTTAACTTTATGTGGATGCCATAAAACTTTTTATTTGCTTTCAGTTAGCCCATAGGTTTTGACAAGATAAATTTTTATTTAGGTCTTTGCCCAGCTACAATCAGAAACAAGAAACCCACTTCCAAACCTGGGCTGATAGATGGATTAATCAAAGTACTCCCCATCCTGCTTTCCTTCCAGCAACCACAGAGATCAACAAAGTTTTTCCTTAATTAAAGAAACTCAGCAACAAGGTGATTTATCGATGATGAATCTTGCAGGCCTTTTCATTGTGTGGTCACTGTTGGCCACTGTTTGAAATTTACCAACATAAATAAAGCCTCTCCATGACTAAACAAAGTTAAAGTAGCAATAAATTGAGCCTGCCATGTACTCTGGGCTAGATCTGAAGCCAACATAAATACCAGAATGCCTTGGCTGTGACACGCTCAACACAATGACATCATACACTCCCAGAAAGAACAGCCGAGTCTAAGCCAAAGCCTCAAACCGAATACAATTCCCCTAAATGAATCAAATTGCAATGGTCTAGACTCGGCTGCACTAAGTGTTTGACTTCTGGCTCCCTTGCCCTCTGCTGTCAAGCAAGCACATTAAAATATAATCTATACACTGATCTAAATTTCACTTTTTCTGCATGATTAAATTTTGGCAGGAGTAAATCTCTGTTATTCTCACTCTCTGGGAATGTTTGGAAAGTTACTAAAAACTCAAGATTTATCAGCTTAAGGTTCAGCCACTGCGAGGCGATCCTGTGGCCTGTCTGCTGCTACCCTCTGCGAGAGATGGGCCCACGGCTGCTGGGGACATGGTGCTGACACAGGGGGCAAACTCTACTCACTCAACAAGGGCTCAACCCTGACTTTTCTCCCAGGGAACCTGCTTTGCCCACATCTAACAACAGGCTATAACAAAATACCTTCACAAAATAAAGAAGTCTTAAACAGGAGCCGGTTCCCCAGCCCCCAGCCCTGTTACTACTGTAGTAAGAGAGAGGGGAAGAAGCCTTTCCGAATGCACACACAGGAAAGCGAATTAAAAATGGAGAAAATCTAATAACTAATTGGTGAAATCATAAAAGCTGCCATAAAAGACATTTTCCTTAAACTACTTTACACAGAGTTGTATAATTTTATGTCACCTTTTATTTATGCTGCTTTAATGAAAGCTGTTCGAGGAGATGAGGAGCATGGGAAGAAGGAACTGAACTGCTCTTTTGAAAGGATGGGAGGAGGTCCATGTCTAAGCCAATACAGAAAAGTTAGAAGGAGAATCTATTTAGCCCTGAATGCTTCTGATAAGACCCTAGTAGAACCGTGTTACTACCACAGGCTATTGCCATGACCACTAGCCTCAGTCATGGGGCATCCCACTTCCACAAAGCCCATGATGACAGAATGCAGGAAAAGAGCCAAGAACTTTCAAAGCTATCAGCTAGCAACCATGAGCAGCTTTTGTCTGTCATGTCCCTACTTTTTCCAAGGAATATCTTTCCTCCACTATTTCTCCACCCCAAAGCTTTCATTAGGTAGCATTTAGAAAGTAAGTAGATTGTGTTTCATGAAACTAGGGTGTGAGTTAGATAGATCCACGCTGTATATTCCTTTCAAAAACCTGGTTTTTATTGTGAGAAATACGTAAAAGAGCGTGATTTGAGCTTATGAGGCAGTCTATACACAAATGAACCTCGTTTTAACAAGATAGTGACAGGTCTGCAGCTTCACAGGCTGTGACAGTGCCACAGTCAAGGGGCTCTGAGAGGCACTGTGCGTTGTCACAGATGAGAGAAACTCCTTCCTCCGCCACCGCCAATCTGTACCTGATGACTCATAGAATGTCAGCGAGAAAAGAAGTGTGATATTGAAAGTACTGAAAACTCTGGATCAATTATAAATAAAAAATATTTAAAATCATATACATCCAACTGGAGGGGCAAAAGGGCAACTCTCATGTGCTGTTTCTTGTTAGGGGACAGTTGCTATGGTGTGTTCAATTTGTTAAAATTCACTGTACAGTCGTGAGGTATTCTATTTTCTCTACATTATTATACCTCAATAAAATGTCTAAAAGAATCACATGTGTTCAGATAAGTATCCTAAAAAAGGTGCAATGAGTAGGTACAGTAGAAGCATACTGCCATATTCCCAGTGAAAAAGTAGATCACCCCTCAAAAAGTGGAGCCCTTTGAACTCTGGCCAACTTTCAAAGCAAGATGAGGTTGTTTTTAGAAACAATTTGCAATCTATTAACAAAGAAATCCAATTCAGCCTTGAATATTAGAAAGTGAAACATATATACAACTCAGAGGCACTGCTGAAGTACCCAACAGATAGGGCATTATTTAGGTCGGCTCCACAGTCAAGGCCACTTTACACCATTACGGACCAGACTAAACAAACCTGACCTGCAAGACGACCCTCTCAGAATCCCGCAAGATCAGAAACTCCAAAAAGGCAGTTCTGACCAGACTTTACAGCCTGGTAATGGCATGGAAATGACACTCCGTCTCTGTCGCACAGCCAAAGGTTGGGGTTGTATATGAGAGTAATTTCCTCAAGAATTCAGAGAAAATGTGATACTTTGCCTTTTATGGATGGGGTTCACAACAGCAAGTGTATTTACTGGCTGGGGACCCCAAATCTCCTGGTAAATGCCCCATCAAATCATTCTGCTCTATCCCCTGGCAGAAACAGGTTAGGCCTCTCTTGCAAATCATTTTAAGAGCTGAAATCATGTCCAGGAAAACTTCATGAAGACTCAGTCGCTCTTTATGGAAAGTGGGCTTTCACACATGCTCTGTGTCCCTCTCGCCCCCGCCCTGCCCCCAGTTCTTGCCTAGTGTTGGGGTTGCTCCAACTGTACCTGTAATTCAATCTCCCTCACCTATGACTCCCTGAACAGCTCCTCTCAGAGCCTGTTTCCACACATTCCTATCAAGACCAGCCACCCCACACAGGGTGACTCAGATCTGTCCTGTGGGGCACTAGTGACTCTAAAGAGCCCTCAACAAGAAGTTGGCTGGGAAAAAAGAACATGGCTGCGGGTAGGGGTTAGGGCAGGGGAACCCAGCCAAGACACAAAAGGGAAATACAGAAAGAATAGAATCTACCGCCATATTCTCTAACAAGGAGGATGAACTTTGTGGATAACTTCAAACTCGAGTGTCATGGTGATTCACAACCCTCTGCTTTCCCCGCTCTTTTTCTTATAAAAGACAGGGAACTGAATCTTCACTACAGCACTTGTGCTGCTATGCAGAAATCTGCAGGCCCATGAGGAAGGGTGTGTACTCCTGCAGCCAGATTTCCAGAACTTCTCTGACCCCTCCTCATTCTAATCCCTCTCAAGACCACCAATGCCATGTCCCAACCCCACGGGCCTCTTGAAGACCAAAATGGACATGTAGATCATTAAATCCCCCTATTGGCAATTAAAGGCAGCTCACAACTTCCTTTAAAAAATTCTTGTTGCTTCACATGGTGGCTCACACCTGTAATCCCAGCACCTCAGGAGGCAGAGGCAGAAGGATTGCTGAGTTCAAGGCTTGCCTGGGCTGCAGAGGCAGGAGGATTGCTGAGTTAATGGCTTGCCTGGCTACATAGTGAGGTCAGAGCCAGCTTGAACTACAAAGCAAGACCTGTCACAAAAAAAAAGAAAAAAGAAAAAAACAGTGAGGCCTGTCAGGAGGTTATTAGCTCATGAGGACACCACCCTAGGAAGGATTAATGTGGTTTCTCAGTTCCCAGGACCATGGATTATTATAAAGTAAGGCCACCCTGAGCTCAGCCCCTTTGGCTTATGGCTTTCCAGTCTCTTTCTCTATGTTGTGACACAGATTTCCCTGACCAGAACCCTACCACCATGCTGTTTGGATGCTCCAGGCTCAAAAATTGTGAGCCAAAGGAGTCTCTTTGTGAGCCTCAGGTACTTTGTTAGACTGACACAAGACACAGTAGGAAAGCTTTGGTACACCATCTTTTTTGGATACATCTGGCTTCATTAGGTTCAAAGAGGACATTCCTCTCAGTTTATATGTACACACCACATTTCTGTCATTCTAACCAAGGAGTCTTTTTTTCAGCTGGATCATGAGCTTTGCCTTCCAGGTAGATGGCAGATATGCAGCATTTGCATTGGGAAGCATGTGTATCTTAACTTTTTTTCCCCTTGAAACAATAATCCTACTTTTGACAGATAAAACATGGTTTCTAGGGAAAGTGCACACACTGCCTAGCAACAAGGAGAGAGCAGCCCACAAAGCATCTGTGGAAACAATGCAAGCCTGGCAAGAGAGAGGGGCATCCATTCAATGCAGCATTAAATAATAAGTTAAATAATAAATTAATATTTCATTCATCCAGGTTCATACATAATCAAAGCCTTCCGCTAGGAGAAGCCACCTAAAATCTGAGAGATTCTTTTACCTACCAAAAGGGAAAGGAAATTCCTTCTTCCTGGGCACTGACAGGATTGCCCAGTCTCCTGCTCAGCTTCAGTGCATGTTCCACCAGAAAGCAGGCAGAGAGGCCCAACTATGGGCAGCCTGGGAGCCCCATGGCCTTAAACAGCAACAGCAGCGTCTCCACTTTCATCTCTGGGAGAGCTACTTCCCGAGTTCGGAAGAGGCCAGCCTTGCTTGCAGACCTTCCCCACAGCATGCTTCTCTCTCTATTCAAGGAGCCTTTATTTATCTGCTCCCCCTCCCTCTCCGCCCTTTCATCCCCTCTAGGGGAATTCAGTTATACATATTGCATGAATTGGGGACCACAAGCCAGGCCTCTACAAGCTGCTAATTGAAAACCTTGTCAGAAGTGGGAAAAAGAGGCCAAGATGGAAAAACACCACCCATGGCTATGACCAGGCTCTCCCATTATAAACAGAAGGACCCTCCCTGAAGGACTGCTTCACACCACCCAGCCACAGCAGAGCCCTTCCTCACAAAACTCTGTGGTTGACAAAGGCTGCAAGCATGAAACCGAGGGGCCTCAACCCCCTTAGCAACTCTGGCTTTCCTGCTTGGGGGAATGGGGTGCTCGCTGCATCTGGAGACAGGCTGCCTGGGTCAACACCTGGTCTCACTCTCTTCAGCTCTCTTGGACAAGGGGTGAACCATGCTGGGTCTCAGTCTCTTCTGTACAATGAGGTAAGAACTGTACCTACTTCACAGGGTCACTGTGAGGACAGAATATCTCATATACTCCCTCATGTAGTAAATATTAACTAACTTTTAAGATTTTTCTCTTGTTTATAAAATGAGAATTCTCCCCTTGCCAAAGGGGAGGGACAAAGGAAGGAGGCTCAAAACTGCCCTATTACCACCATTTTGTAAGTAAAGCTGGTACCAGATATAAAGGGCTTTCAAATGGGGAAAAAAAAAAACAGACAAGAATGCATGCATGTCCCATGGTTTGGGGAGGAAGATGGAAGAACTCAGAGGCAGGCAAAATGCTGGGGAAGTAAGGAATGAAGGCGGAGCGCATAGTTCTCAATCATCTATTATATAGCAGACACATGCTAAGTCCACTTGTGAGACATCTGAACAACGTTGCAAGGCTGTTATGATTGCTGCCATTTCCCACTAAGAATTGGGGGTCCTGAACTAGGCTCTCAAAGTATAAGAGTCCTAAACATGGTGTGGAGGCTTCTCCTTGATTCCCAAACCCCAAGTCTGCTACCTCCTGCATGCTCTGCACTGGAGGTTCCTTCCTCCTTGGTGAAGGGGCAAGACATCTTCAAGCAGTGGTATTCATCTAGTTTTTGGGACCCACACATCTCTCATGCTGCATTTACAGATGCTTCTGGCTCAGAAGTGGTGTCTTTATTGTAAATGGGCACACTTGGAACAGAAGTTTCCAGCTGACACTGTCATGTCCAGGGGAGGAAGGCTCGTGGCTAAGCAGAGACTGGCAGCACTATAATACCTTCCCAGAAGTGCTCCAGCTGACATGTTACCATCCAGTTTGAGAATATAAAAAGCAGGTACAGGGAAACACCCTCATTCTAGAGGCAATGTCTTATCAGAAAAGCTCCAAAATCACTGGCAATTACATTGTGTGAAACACCTACATAGGAAAACTGTGACAATTTGGTGTCTACTGATGAGGATAATGACTAATATATTCTGTCAACAGACATGACAGCTGTCTGTACAGATTTGGGAGCATATATTTTTAGATGCTGTTACTGTATCTCCACCTATTTTAATTCCTAAATTTTGTTGACAACATGCAATCCAGTAACAAAGAGGCTAAAGAGAAAAGGTTAAAATTCCTATCTCCAGCTGTTTCTCTTCCTTACATCATTTTTGTCTCCTTATTACTCACTGGGACCCATAAATCTGCCACTCAGATACCAGACTAAGTGATGGCCCACAGGGAAATTGCTAGCATCACTAGGAAACAGAACAAAATTAAACGCCAGGTTCACCATGTTCAGCACTCAAAAGCACCATCCACGGCCGGATACTCGCTCCCAACACTCACGCGCTGACCGCTGAACAAGCACGCTGCTCTCTGGCCAGTGTGACAGCTGCCATCTGGTAAAGGACTGGCATTTCATTTCCTCTGCCCAGTTCCCTAGCTTCCTAATTGGGGGCTGGGAAGGGAAAGGAGGTGGAGAGATTTGCAAGACGGGCTCTAATTTTAAGACAAAAGCCATCCCATTAAATCTTAACAGATGTTCCTCAAGTTTAGAAGATTAAGAAAGATTTCAGCATCAAAAATCAAAGAAAATACTCCATGACCTTAAAAAAGGATAAAACACAAAGCTCTAACAAACCCAAAGTCCACTTTGACAGCTGTCTCTGACGGAATTGACGAGGTGCTATTGATGTTTGGATTAAACCATGCCTCTGTGATCAAGTACTCAAACATGGGATAAAAGACGAATATATTCTTTAATCCTACCCACTAATTTTGTCTAGGCCCTGAAAAGCAATGAGTACTGAGCAAATGTTGAAAGTGGCTTTGCTTCTGTTTATCGACAATGCTATTTTTATTTCATTAATTTGCCACGTATCTTATCAGCATTTAAACTAACACAAGGAAATCCATACAAGGTACTGAACTCTCACAAACAGATGGATGCAACCTCCAAAGCTACTAAAGGTAAAATCAATAGACAATGATTCTAAAAAGTGAGGACGATGGTACAGGAAAAATGTAATGGAAAAATTGGGATCTGATTTGTGTTTCATCTTTTTTTTCTAACCAAACTATAAAATAGCACTGGGAATTCCAGTTTTCAGCCCTGCAAGTTTCTAAAGGAGAGTGAAAATAAAAAAAATTTTTATCAAAAAGGAAAGGGTGAAGAGGCAATTAAGTCATTAATTACTCTCTTTGTCTAGCGATGTCCAACCCATCAAACTTGGCCTCTTCTGTCTTCATCAAAGGTAGAGCTCACTCTACTCTACAATAAGTACCTCTTAATAAGACAATCTTGTGTCTCAAAAGCTGCTCTGCAATGAATTTAGATGAAGATAAATTAAAAATAACACTCAGCAGCAGACCCCAGAGTCTGACAGTCACACAGCGCCCACTATCACCCAAGGTAGTCAAATGAGCGGTGAGAAGGGACACCACACAGAAACAGGGTGCAGTGAGCCAGAGGCAACCTTGACCTCTGAGCAACCAGGGACACTGTGAAAGAGGAGACATTTTAGGTCAGCTTGGAAACCTCCCACTGAGTTGGAAAGAATCACCACCTCATGCTGGGCGTGGTGGCTCACGCCTGTAATCCCAGCACCCGGGAGGCAGAGACAGGAGGATTGCTGAGTTTGAGGCTTGCCTGGGCTACATAGTGAACTCAGGGTCAGCCTGAACTACAAAGCGAGACCCCATCTCAAAAAAAAAAAAAAAAAAAAAGAATCACCACCTCAACCTCTGTAGTGTACTTCCATCTCCCAGAAGACCCCCTCACCTAGCAATGCCTTCCAAGCAGTTGACTGATAGGAACCCCTATTGACTGAAAAGACCTCTCCCATGTCTGTGTGCATAGGATATTCCTTTAAATAGCTTAAGGAGCTTCCTGTGGGGAGGGAAAGTCTTTTTTTAAAGTAACTAATGTGGTACTCTTTCTGTTTGTTTTCTCATCTCAGGTTCCCTGTTGCTCATCAAGATGGAAGCTTTCTTTTCACAAGACCTTGAACTTACTCTTCCCAGTGGCGAGACGGCAAAGCCACAGCACACTAAGCAGATGCACAAGCATCTAAGGAATTAGAAGGAGCATATACCGTAAAGCCATTGGAAGATTGCACTGTACCTACAAAAGCTCCCTTTTCATACTGACTTCCCAAGATCCAACCAGGTTTCTCAACAGAGAATTTACTGCTTTCATCCTGTAGTACTCTCCTTCCACAATACTGGAATTATGTATGTACTAGTGTAATAACAGCTTTATTTTTGTGTGTTGCTATGGAATTTTGAAAACAAAACAAAGAAAGCCACTGATCAGTAATTGTGACAAAACTTCTTAGCCACAGCATTGAGAATAGGGCCTAATTATTCTATAAACACACTTTGATTTGTTTACTTCAATGTCAAATTAACTTCAACTATGTAGCTGCAGACGCTGATTTGATATGGTACACCATGCTGATGCAGACTGTTCTTTGTACCCTACGTAAATCTCTTTTTTTAAAATAGATTCATTTGTAAAAAAGCCTCAGTAGTATACACCACATTTAAGATTAGGAACCACATATGCATTTTATTTAGAAGAAAACGTTTCCTAAGTGGGGCGTGTGTGTGTTATGATTCTATGTTTGGCTTGCTCTAATTTGCCCCATTACATAATAAAAAAGGTACTTTTATTTTAAAAATATTACCCACTTGTTCCTACAGAGATAAAGATATAATGCAATTCTAGGACAATCAAGAGCTACAGAGAAAGAAAACTTATCAATTGTTGGGGAAATCACCACATACTAAGTGAGATAGAGAATAAGAATGAAGAAAAAGCCAGACATGATGGTGCACACCTGTAATCCCAGCTACTCAGAAGGCCAGAGCAGGAGGATGGCAAGTTTGAGGTCAGCCTGGGGAACTTAGTAAGACCCTGTGTCAAAGTAAAAAGAGTTAATGTAGCATAGTACTTCCCAAGTTTAATCCCCAGTAGCACAAGAAAAAAACCCTAAGTTTGTGAGAATTGGTGAAAAGAGCGTGAATTTGTTTAAATAACAAATTATTGAAATGAACTAAACATCCAATAAGACATCAGTTGACTACACGATAGAACACCTTGCTTCTGTTACAAATTAATTTTTGAAAGTTTAGAGCAAGGGATTTAGCTTAAATGGTACCACGCCTACCTTGCAAGCACAAGAGCCCAAATTTGATTCCTGACATCTCAAAATGAAAAAGATTGTATGCTGAGGTGGGGAAATATTTGTTATGGGGTCTAAGTAAAAGCACTGGCAATGTTTAGTGCTACTGAAGCCTAGGGAGATGGTATGTGGTGCCAGGTACAGTATAAGACAGAGGGTGCTAGCCACATTCACAGGGCTCCAGACGTAGGTCTTTCTGAGGCTGCACAGACTTTCCACAACACTTCCACAAACTCCCCTAAACATAAGGGCACCAAAGTGTGTCTCCATTGCCATTGGATAATATTTCCATTTGGGGTTTATTCAGTCACATTGTGTTTGTCAAAGAATCTTTTTGATCTTGAAGGAGAGAAAGATCTCTAGGTGAATGTAGGCTGATTTTATGCAGTACAAAAACTTACAAGAGAGAAAGAACTACACTGGGGAAAAAAATCATCACTGTGATGAGTAATGATAATGGTAGATTGCTAGACAGAATCAGTGTAACAAAAGGTCTTTTTTTGTGTGTTTGGGGAGTATAGGAATTTTAAAATGAATTCAGGAATTAAAATTATTAATAAATCATGTGGAGTGTAAAACAATCTTTTTTTAAAAGTGTTTTGCCATTTAAGTCCTCTATATTAATAAAAAATATTATCAGGGGACAGGAGATTTAGCTCAGTGGTTCTGGTGCCTGCCTCACAAGTGCAAGGTCCTGAATTCGATCTGCTGTAACCACAAACAATGCTGGGCGTGGTGACTCACACCCACCAGCCATCAATACCACATACCACAGTGCCGGGTGTGGTGGCTCACCCCTGTAATCCCAGCACTCAGGAGGCAGAGACAGGAGGATTGCTGGGTTCCAGGCTTGCCTGGGCTACATAGTGAGTTCAGGGCCAGCCTGGACTACAAAGCGAGACCCTGTCTCAAAAAACAAAAAAATCAGGAACCAAAATTTCTTAGGAACAAAACAATTGAATGAAAAAATACAATCAATGTTTCCATCACCCAAAGACAACCACATTAACAGTTGGTACCATTCATTTCAAGATTCTTTTCTTTTTACCAAATATTACTGTGGGTTTTTTTAATCTGTATTTTCCAGAAATGAGAGAACATTTTAACTTGGCAAAGCAAGATTCATCCAACCAACTAGCCCATCCTAAACCTCTGGGGATTTTTAACAACGATTTCACATCTCTAGGGTCTTCTTCCCTCTAGTTCTAACAGGCACCATGTACCAAAATATGTAGAGAAATTGAAGAGTCTCTCCCCAGTGGCCCAAGGCTGACAGCAGTGTTAGCAACTTTACTGTCTCTTGCACACTGTCCAGTGAACTACCTTTCTGGACAAAACAATATTTGTCATGAGGACTCCATTACATCTATTCCCCAATTTTTTTTTTTGAGACAAGGTCTCACTTTGTAGTTAAGGCTGGCCCTGAGCTCACTATGTAGCCCAGGCAAACCTCGAATTCAGCAATCTGCCTGCCTCTGCCTCCTGAGTGCTGGGAATACAGGTGTGAGCCACCATGCCTTGGCATTGTGGTATGTGATACTGATTGTTCCTGGGCGTAAGTCACCACAACCAGTATTGTTGTATATGGTTACCAGGGATTGAATTTAGAACCTTGCGCTTGCTAGTCAGGTGCCAGAACCACTGAGCTAAACCTCCTGCCCCCCAATGGTTTTTTTGTTTGTTTGTTTTGTTTTGTTTTGTTTTGTTTTGTTGTTTGTGGTACCAGGGATCAAACTCAGGCCCTTGTGCATCCAAGGTTGGCGCAATATCACTTGAACTAAATCCCCAGCCCATCCCCCAATGTATTTTTAACACTAAATTTTAGAGATATGATGGCTTGAAGCTGAAACAGAATTAATGGTTTTAGTTCTTACTGTTGTTGGCTTAGAGGATACTTTCTTTCCAATCCCAGCAATCCGAGGCAGAGGCAGGAGATTTGCTGTGAGATCAAGTCTAGCCTGAGCTACATAGGGAGCTCAGGGCCAGCCTGAACTACAAAAGCAAGACCTTGTCTCAAAAAAAAAAAAAAAACAAACAACTGGAGGTAAATAGAGTATGCCAAAGGCCACTCTGAGAGATGGAATTTACTCCGTAATCTTCTGTTTTATCTTACCTAAGCCAATTAGGTTGTTCACAATGACTACATTCTTTCTTATAAGCATCCAATAGCTAGCGGTGAGTAGAGTCTCTTTCCTTCCATTTGATAGCAATATAATTGTCACACACCAAATATTACCATACAAATTCATTTATTTAGCAAGCTGACCCAAAACAGCCATATAAACTAGTCATCAGACTTGAAGAAGTTCCAGGTTTCTTCCCTTAGAGGTGTGTTTGGATTCACCAAAGGCAACCATACCACATCACCTGGTGGTAGGTTTCACCTGGTTTTATCATCAGATTATGAAACCATATACTGGGTGGTTCAGTCTCTTCAGAATAAAACCTTGGCCACCTTTCTGAAAGGCACACAGAGTGCTAGACTAGATTCCTGTGACTCATAAATGCAAAGGTAAAGACCCTCCATATTATTGATGGCCAGTCCATAGATTTGGAACACAGCTCTTCTCACCTGTGTAGCATAACAGTCTCTAGTGTTGGTTAGATATAAATTTAGCTGATGTCCACCCTTGGAGGGTGGGCTTTTTATTGGAAGCTTTTGAAATGTTAAATACCTACCCCCAAAGTGTATGTTGCCTTTTAGAGTAATAGACTACCTAGTATATAGGTCAAAATATATTTACATTCAAATATGAACATATCACAAATGTCAACATGAGCATGCATTATGTACACAGTAATATATATGTGTGTGCACATATATATGAGTTTGAATGTATACTATATCCCCTTTTTTGTGTGTAATCTAGAATATATATGTTACATTACATATAGATATATGTCTGATTCAGCCTTGTTGAAGTATTTTAAACTACAAGCAACACATTTGCCTCACATATTAAAAACAAAAAGGTTTTAAGACCCAGGTAAAGAAAGAGATAGATAAGAAAAACATAAAGCCCTCATTTCATTTTTAGGGATAAGTTTTAAATTCAATTCATTTGAAATAAACCTGAATACATTAGACATGTAGGGAAATAATCCCACTATTAGTATAATCACTTACATCTGTCAAATGTGCCCTGATGTATAATACACTTTCTTTTACTCCAGAGAACCCCAAGGAAAAAAACTTTAGATGAAATTTCAGAGGAAGAAGAAAGAACATTATTACCCAGTGTTGAATCCTGTCCAAAAAATAAAATAAAACGATACCCCTGCAACCACACATCGGCCATACAACTACAATCCCATAGGAGGGGAGACGGTAGAGACAAATTCAAAGGAACAGAGAAAGGGAAGCAAGCAGTGCTGCTGGGAAAATAAAGGACAAAAAGCCCAGAAGTCAGATTTGAGCTGGGTCATGTAGGTAGGAAAATCTGACTAGCTAAAATAGGATGTCCACTTTGACTCCCTAATTTGTCAAATGGGAAAGATAGAACATCTAGCTCTAGAAAAGTAGGAATTAAAAGAAAATGTAGCAAAACCTAACACATTAGGTATACATATGCAGAAATCCATCTCCCTTCCCTTCCCTCCCTCCCTCCCTCCCTCCCTCTCTCCCTCCCTCTCTTCCTCTCTCTCTCTCCCTCTCTCTCTCTCTCTCTCTCTCTCTCTCTCTCTCTCTCTTTATTTTTTTTACTGAGGATTAAATCCAGGGCTTTTTCAATGAGCTATATCCTCAGCCCTTTATTTGAATTTTGAGACAGGTTCTCACAAAGTCACTAAGTTGCCAAGACTGCATACAAACTTGGAATCCTTCTGCCTCAGCTTCCCAGAGTGTTCAAATTATAGCCATGCTAGGAATACCTGCCCAGCTAGGAATCCATCTTTCAAAGTCAAGAAGGATGCTTCAAAGAGCTCTGGACCAAGACACCTGACTCCCAACCTCAGCTCTGCCCCAGCTAGATGTATGACCTTGGGTCTTCTCACTTTATATTTTCAGCCCTACACATCTAAAATCAAGACAGGGAAAATGTTCTACCATATCTGATGAGGGCTGAGAACAAAGAATGGAAGGTGCATGGAATGTTAAGGCATTGTTTTCAACACAAACAACATCACATTCTGCCCTGAGTCCTAGTATGCCAGGAAAGAAAATTTAGGTTGGAAAGACAGGAAGGAGGGAAATCAGAATCTGCTCTTCTAAGGAACTCTGAGTCAAGGCTCCACCTTCAGTTCCCCTCCTCCCTGCACTGGGATGATGTTCTGGGATTTTATAACAGGGCCATGACTGCTATAAAATCCTTGAGAATCAATGCTGAAAGAGCAGACTCTGCACATTGATGTTCTAACAGGAAGTCACCTGCCTCCATCTCCTAGACAAAAGAGAGAGAAAACCAAGTTCTGGAGCTGGAGTGGAGCCCCATTCTTTACACAGAGCTAAGAGTCCTCATGAGGATTCCCCATGCCACATGGCCCCTTAATCTTTACTGTAAACCAGATTTAGAAGTCTTCAAAGTAGACCTTTGATCAGAAGGAAAATGTTGTGTACTGAACTATTGAATTCAAGGTTTGCCTGGGCTACCTAGAGAGCTCAGGGCCATCCTGAACTACAAAGCAAGAACCTGTCTCAAAAAAAAAAAAAAAAATGGGGGCCGGAGATTTAGCTCAGTGGTTCCAGTGCCTGCCTCGCAAGTGCAAGGTCCTGAGTTCGATCCCTGTAACCACATACAATGTTGGGTGTGGTGACTCATGCCCACCAACAATCAACCAGCAATCAGCACCACATACCACAGTGCCGGGCGTGGTGGCTCACGCCTGTCATCCCAGCACTCGGGAGGTAGAGACAGGAGGATTGCTGAGTTTGAGGCTTGCCTGGGCTACATAGTGAGCTCAGGGCCAGCCTGAACTACAAAGCGAGACCCTGTCTCAAAAAAAAAAAAAAAAAGTTGGGGCCGGAGATTTAGTTCAGTTGTTCCGGCACCTGCCTCGCAAGCACAAGGTCCTGAGTTCAATCCCGGTAACCACATACAGTGTTAGGCGTGGTGACTCATGCCCACCAGCAATCAATACTACATACCACAGTGCTGGGTGTGGTGTCTCACACCTGTAATCCCAGCATTTGGGAGGCAGAGACAGGAGGATTGCTAAATTCAAGGTTTGCCTGGGCTACATAGTGAGCTCAGGGCCATCCTGAACTACAAAGTGAGACCCTGTCTCAAAAAAAAAGAAAAAATTGAAACCATTTTGAAACTCTTTCACCTGGTTTCAAAGCATGTTTCAGCCCTTTTCGGGTCATTTCTCCATCAGATCCTCACTATAACCCAACATGGAACCAGCTGCAGTGCCACATACCTATCCCCCTCCCTACTTGAGAGGCTGTGGTCAGAGAATCATTGAGTCCAGGAGTCCAAGGCCAGAGTGAGCAATATAACATGCCGCTGTCTTGAAACAAACAAAAAAAGGAAAAACTCACCGTCCATGTGTGCTCACTGGCTCCCCTCCTGTGCATGGACGTTCAGACCTTCCAGGCTCATTCCCACCTCCACCAGCTCCCTTGGCGCTGCCCTTGGCTCCTCTCCACCCGCCCCACCAGTTTCCAGGTGCAGCAGTGGCAGCCTTGTTGGCCAAGCTTTCCCACTCTGCTCCAGCCCCTCTGATCTGCATATGTACTATCTGCTCCACTCTATTTGCACTTAGTTCCAGAGGGCCTGGTGTTTTTAATGTCTTTTCATATTTCCTTTTGCCTTTCATAAAATACCTCATCTTTTAGAAGCATACCTATAGAATAGATAGATAGATATGAATTAGACATGAAAATAGAGGAAACATGAGTATCTTCCTCTTAGATTCAGAAACAGACACTACCAAGGTACCTGAGGCTCCTGTGTACCCATCCCTGGTGGCCGTTTACTGTGGTGTCTCCTAACAACATAAACCAAAATAACACCTGAGAAAGAGAACAATCTTCTACATCTTTTATTCCTTCCACAGTTCTTGCCACAATACTTTCTGTACTAAAAATCTGAGCATTCAACCAGCCAGTATGAGTGTATTTGTAGGAAAGTGGGAGAGCATTTTTTAAATCAAATCTGTCCAGAATAATCATGAGCATAAGATCACTTTCACCCTTAGTGATTAATAGGCTACCCACCACAAAATGAGTTCACAAGGAATATTTATTTAGTTAAATTCTGATTTTATTTATCTGGTGGACATAAGAGATTCTGTGCAATGTCAGGCATAAAACCACTGCCCAAGGCAAACGCTGTCCACAGTAGAGCCCACCCTGTCTCATAAGTGTGTTGGCATCTACTAGGAGGTAGGGAACATACCCAAACTTCTGCTTATACTTATTTGCTCTCATTCTTTTAAGCCTTATTTGGGATATGCATGTTACAACTGTACAGTAAGGAGTATGTACCACACAGTACAGAACCCAAGTAGTACAGCAGGTGTCAGATAGAACACAGCGACACAGGATTGGCAGCACCAAAGTGTCACACTCCATAGAGAGGGTGATGGAAACCCAGAGAGGAAGACCCAAGTGGAATCATTCATGTGTGTTAGTACTCATTCATTCACCCACTGATCCATCAAAAAATAAAAACCAAATATGTCTTCAGGTGTACCTTTCTCTAGTCCACAAACTGTATCGAAGGCATCCTACCCTGCCCATTGCCCACAAGACTCAGGCTGCCGAGTACAGAGTATACAATTACAAAACCAGACACATACCCCCTGACAAGAATACACAGACCCAAGAGATCAACCAGACTCTGGCTCTAGTCCTGGTCACAAATGTGGTTTGTTCACCACAAGCTCATAGCAGCCTAACATGACTCTTCTGCTTCCTCTGGCCTTCTCCTCCAACAATGACAGGAACTGCCTTCCAAATGAGATGTGTGGGAAGGCGCTTCTATCCCTAAACATGTCTCTTGGCCTCCTTCTACATATATGGAACTGCTCTCTGAAGGAGAAGGTCCTGTACATAAGATAAGGGACATGTACTTAGGATCCTTGCCACAGACAAGGTTAACTGTTGAGGGATTTGTGCTGCATTTTGAGGTCTCCCATCCAACACTCTCTACAGAACTGTTTTTGAGAGGAGGAGAAACAGAAGACAACAGAAGAGTTTAGGTCTCCAGTAGCTAATGATGAGAAAGCCTTGGAAAGGAAACACCTGGCCACAACCCCATGCAGCAACGTTGAACTTTCCAGATTTTCCAAGGGCTCCGTCAAGCTCAGCACTTGCCCACTGACTGAAAAATTCAGTTACTGGGCCAGAGATTTAGCTCTGTGGTTCCAGCATCTGCCTCACCAGCTCAAGGTCCCAAATTCGATCCCTGGTAACCACATACCACAATGTTAGGCATGGCGACTCACGCCTATAATCCCAGCAATCAGTACCACACACTACACTGCCAGGTGTGGTGGCTCATGCCTGTAATCCCAGCACTCGGGAGGCAGAGGCAGGAGGATTGCTGAGTTCAAGGCTTGCCTGGGCTACATAGTAAACTCAGGGCCAGTCTGAACTACAAAGCAAGACCCTGTATCCTTCCTTCCCCAAAAAAATATCAGTTACTGTTAAGATGTCAGGGCTATAAGGGTTGCTCAGAGACATACCAGACCCTTAGAGGAAGACACTAAGTTTCCAAAAGGTTACCACAAGTTGGGTTGGGCTGGAACCAGCATACTAATTTTGGGTCCAAGTTCTTATCCAGTGAGCAAATCTGGTGATAGAAGTTAGAATACAGAACAAGATGGGAAATTCTCCACTGCATGAAAAGCTCAGAGCCATGCCCGAATGTTGTTAACCCCTTGGCACTTTTCTGCCCACAAGTTTTGGGTCCTCAGCGTCCTATTTCTGAAGTATCCTTAGCAAGGCTCAGAGTGTTGCCAAAGGCAAGGAGGATCTAGAGATTATTCTTTCTGAATCCTGCCCCAGAGGAGAGTCCACGAAGACACTTGGATGTTTACTGGGTAAAACAAGACAAAGAGACAGGCTCCACTGACTCCACATCCATTAAGTTTCTTATGACACATTAGGGGAAAGATAGAAAAGAACAACATCCAAATGTATCTTCCTGCTGCTCAAGGATGAAAAACCAAAATAGCCAAGATGTTACATAAAATCCAGGCACAAATACAGTCCACTAAGTTTAGGGACAACTTACAAAGGGATGATCTTTCAACACGAGTCTCTTGACTGATTTCATTTAAAATGATTCACTTCAAAATCATGGTATTAAAACTGTTAAATCTGTATCATGAGCTTTAATTCAAACAGATATTATAACAGAGATATTATACCACATTGACTTAAAAAGTGTTGTATTATTTCAAAAACAATTTCAGGGCCGGAGGGTTAGCTCAGTGGTTCCGGCGCCTGCCTCGCAAGCGCAAGGTCCTGAGTTCGATCCCCGGTGACCACATATAATGCTGGGCGTGGAGACACGCCCACCAACAATCAACACCGCATACCACAGTGCCGGACATGGTGGCTCACGCCTGTAATCCCAGCACTCGGGAGGCAGAGGCAGGAGGATTGCTGAGTTCGCGGCGGCTTGCCTGGGCACCATAGTGAGCTCAGGCCAGCCTGAACTACAAAGTGAGACCCTGTCGCAAAAAAAAAAAAAAAAAAAAAAAAAAAAACAATTTCATATTTGATAGGAAAACAACTACCTGAAGTATACTGTATACTGTCCACAGGTAAGTATTACAGCCCAAATTGGCACATATTCTATAAAACATGGTGTGAGATCGTGCTTCCAGTCAAATTCATACACTTTTTAACATAAATGATGAGGGTCTGTGGGTTACAACCTAGAATTCACATAAATAATAATACGTACACAGAATAAACCAACACGGTGGCATATACCTGTAGTCCCAGGACTATGTAAGGCTGAACCAAGAGGACTGTACATTCAAGCTCAGTCTGGGAAATTTAGTGAATTAGCAAGATCCTGTCTCACAGACAAAGGGCTGGAAATACAGGTCAATATGAAGGCCCTGAGTCAATCCCCAGTACTGCAAAAAAGGAAAAGGAGAAAGAAGAAAACTCTCTCTCTCTCTCTCTCCCTCTCTGACATGTGCATGCGTGCACACACACACATACAGAGCACACAAAGCATTAGGATAATTTTCCTCAAAGGAACTGCTACTCTTTAATTCTGAACATTTTAAGACATCCAGAATCACTTTCCCTAAGCAATTATGATTTTACAAAATGCTGTCAAGACCATTGCAAAGTTTTACTACCCAGACAGAGCTAAATGCCTGGAGCTTTGGGGAGTGATTTATTATTTACTCTGGAGGTAAGTTGCTAAGCAAGATTTATTCAGTAAGAACAGAGCCATCCGTAACCATACAATATATATTCGACTGTGAAGGGGATTTTTTCACCATTCCTCAAAAGGGTATTTTTCTTTATAATCAGCAAAATATAATTGAATGCAAGCTTTCACCCTTTTGTGAAATCAAGGGCACTGCTATGCATTTGACAAGCTAGTTGATTCCAACATATTCATTTGAGTTTTAGCTCTAAGAAATTTCTAGTAAATTTTCAGGAAAGACATATTCATTAAAAGAACAATATCAAAGTCCACTGATGGAATCTGTTTGGTATCTGATTTACCTACACAAGTCTTTTCTATTTAGAGCATTTCCTTCATTACACTATAGAGACCCAACCCTCCCATTCATACCATCTCAGATAACTCTGGATTCCTAAGAAAACACTAATAATGCATATTTGCCAATTTTGGTTTTCAGAATTGGTAACAAGTCATCAGGACAATTGCTGGCCTACTTCTGCCCCCTAGTGACCATAACATATTATTGTTTTTTGCAAGCGGTGTCTGGAGAACTGAGATGTTAAAAAGTAGCTGTCGTCTTCTTTTCTCTCACTTCAGCAACCTGTTCTCCAAGACACTCAGGCCATCCAGCTTCCCCTCCAACAGGTACAGAAAATGGATGTGATAAATGTATTCATATCAAAGTGGCTGAGATTGAAAACTTTCTCTCTGGATCATTCACACTTCCACAAAATACTGAAGGGAGAACACAATGCTACTTAACAAGAAAACACCAATGTGGAAGTTTAAGCTTAAGGAGAAGGATTTCTTTCCTAAGTATTGTTGGGCTTTTGTGTCTTTGGAGGGGCCAGTAACTTAAAAGTCCTCCAACACCTCTCTTTCTTTGATATAAAATGACCCTGCTGTTATGGGGAGGAGGTAGGAATCAGCAGAAGCTCCAAGCAAATGTTCCGGGACCCAGGCCTATCACATTTTCCCCTCTACCATCCCGGTTCCTGGGTGGAAGGTGCAGCCACAGTGACAACCAGATCCAATGGAGCATCTTACCCCACAGGCGCGGGGTGGGTGGAAGTCTGAGCAAGGAATGTTCTGGTCAGGTGCCAACCATCCTCCCACAGCTGCTAACAGGACTCCCTGCTGCCAACCCTCACCAGGCCATGGAGTCTTTCAAGCAGGTAGCCAATCTCCAAGATGGTGGGATTCACGGGAGGCAGTGTTGAGCAAAAGGGGGTAGACAAAGAGGAAGGCACTAGGGAATGTTACAGAGACCTAGGCAATGCTGCTGAACTCAGGCTCATACTGGTCATTAATCAAGCCCCTCCCGGGAGCATAAAGGTGGCTTCCTTCCAAATTGGGAGATGTGCCAAAGAGAAACCCAAACAGCCAGGGCCCAAGTGTAGTTTAGGCAGAACCCCAAATAAAATGGAAAATTGAGCAGAGAATGAGGGTTGCTGCATGTTGCTGGTCTACCTGTTGAGAAACCACGCAGTCCTTTGCAGCCTCAGATCCAACAACAACAACTCCTGTGTACACAGACTCTGCAGACACTGGTGGGATGTGGCTGGTGGTCAGGAGTCAAGGGTCAGATCTCGGCACATAGAGTGTAGTGGTGTGAAGGAGACAGAATCTGGCATTGGGCAGATGCAGGTTTGAATCACAAATCTGCTACCACCTAACTAGTCTACTAGTAGAATAAGTCCACTGATAGAATTTGACAACTCTGCCACCCTTTAATTGTCAGCTCAAGGATATTCCAGCAGGGATGCAGCCTCAGACCCCACAGAGTTGATCAGATGCCTGTTTACTAATCCCTTATAATTAGTCTACTAATCCCTTATAATTTTGTTCGTGACACATATCAGCATAGGTTAATTTTATTTGTGGAATGGTTTGTCTAATTTCTTTTATTGTTTCATACTAAACTCAGAGAGGGCTGGAACCAATCTCTTTCATTCTCCATTTATCCCAAGGACTAGCACATGAAACATGTATACTACAAAAAGACTTGAGAATAAATGAAGTGTACTGAGCCCTGGTGATCTGTAAAATAGGATGAAAGCACTTTTCTTATAGGTTTATTACAAAGATTAATGAAACAGCATATATTTTTTCTTAATCCTCCCTAAGTCTTCACAGAGTAGATGCTCCAAGTGGGTTTTTCCTTTGTCTCTTGGAAACTCCACCATAGAAGGACCTACTTGATCACCAAAGGAATCCTTGAAATTCACCCAAATAGAAAACCAGGGACCTGAGCAATCCACGAACTCCATCACCAGTCCCTGAATAATCAAACTAGCTGGCACATTACAATTAATCACCTCATCTCTCTAGATATCCCTTGATGGCAGGAAAAGTTATCTCCAGCTTCACTCTTCTTCCCATCCCAGATAGAGAGCAGCCAGAGGGACTGTAAATCCATTCCTAACATTTTCAGTTGTTTGAGTTATGTTCTACTGGAATTAAGAAGGTGACTTTAAAAACATGAAGGAGAAATAAAGGTTGCACTTCCCAGAGCAGAGTACAGGTGTAAAATGAAACTGAACTTTTAATATGAGGATGCTCTGGAGGAGAAAGTGCTAAGAATATTTTTATAGAATACTTGCATTATAGGTAATTTTTTTAAATCCAAGCTTTAACTTGCGTGACACTGAAGCATAAGTCTACCACTTAATGACATTTATAACTCTGTAACAATACGTTTTATATAAATTACTGCTGAGGCTTAACATTTCTGATTATGATATATAGAATAAAGTGATGTCATAAAGGCAAAGTTTGTAAGTTACGATCTGTCCTATTGCGTTAAATAAGAGGAATCCTGGAGGCAATTGCCTTGATGAATATAA
Organism: Thryonomys swinderianus; assembly: GCA_004025085.1. NCBI lineage: Eukaryota > Metazoa > Chordata > Mammalia > Rodentia > Thryonomyidae > Thryonomys > Thryonomys swinderianus. The sequence continues at coordinate 49,877 of PVIC010005245.1, forward strand.
ACTCAAATGAACCTTGAATCTCTTCAATTATTCTTATTTAGAATTCATTTTCCTTTGAACTTTCATTTAACTCAAAACACAATTGTTCCTTTATAAATCAAATGTGAGCTTGAATTTCCTGCAATAACAAGTATGCTTTAAATAATGAAGCAACACCTATGATCATAAAAGATAGTGTTTCAATGCACCAAAATACAAAAGATAAAGAGATTTATTATCCCAGTTCAGTGACAAGAGTTGAATATTTTGGTAGCAACAGACATCTCTATTCCAGACAACACTTTTTGTTTGACTTTTAACGCATTTCCTTTTTCAGAAGACTGAGTTGCCTTAGTACAAATAAGAGAAATTCCAGACTCAGTGCATCACACTGGTGTGACTGAAAAGCTCAGCTCTGTCCTTCCTCAGTTTTCCTGGGAGGTTAGTGGGTAGAAAATCTCTCAACCTCCCTGGGCCTCTTCTTCACTATGAAAAGGCTAGGCTATATCATCCCAAGCTCTGTGGTTTCTATATATACCTTTCTTTTCCCACAGAATCATAGTGGGGAATAACTAAACTAATAGGTATAAATCTATTTTAAAAGGCATAAAATGCTATACATCACACTTGCTAGTTTTCACTGTCCATTTTGTAAAAACTGTTACACATCCATGAAATGAACTATGCTACACAGATCTACAGAAAAACCCTGGAGCATCTCCCAGCTATTGCAGGTAACATGGTTTCATGAAAAAGAGATTCTGTAGTTCCCATAATGAATTCTCTACAGTGGAACGAAATCTCATAGGATAGCTGAAGTGACCAGAACATCCCAGAAAGAGGCCAGCACCTCCATGGAGAATCTCCCCCATCAGACAGGATACAGAACAGCTAGCCAGGTAGGCTAACATGTACAAAGTTCTTCCCATCCTCTCTCCATGTATTCCATCTTCAAAGCACTGAGACCTGTCTTCAATACACCCTTGGGTGTGGGATTTACATTTTTAATATTGGTATTTATGACATGGTGCATTTTCCTGGTTAATTAATATCAGAGCAAAATGTTTTCCTCTCTCCTGAAATAAATCTCTTCAAGAGCTTCAATTGCACATTCTTTTGTTCTATTCTTCATTTGAAACAGGCTCTATAAAGCCGCCAGACCACACTACATAATCTTTCCCTCTCACGTTTTTAAATCTGGGAGTTTATGCTTTAATGGCTTTGATGTACTTACTATTCAGCCTGTTACTTAAACCACGTTCTTCCCCATCCAACACCCACCCTTCCCGCAGCCTAGCAGTCTGTACCCTCTGAGGCTGAAAGGATTTATTTATCATCCAGAACATTTCCATAATTTTGGAAACATATGTTTTGAAATTGCATTCCAATATCTCATACTATGTTCTGTGTCTTGCATCTGTTCTATAAAAACAAACAAAACACACATAATTATATTCCAATGGCTGAGAAGTCTACATTTTCCACAAGAGTTGGTTCTTCCACATCAGTAAGAGTCACACACAAAAAAGTACTTACTCTCTTGATGTCATCTGAACACATATTCTTTGTGTTAATTAGAGCTAACCACAGATAATAGCAAACTTTTAAAGCATCCCTGTGTAAAACTTTAATTGACTTACTTCCAAATTCATTACAATTTTACCCGATAATCTTATTGAAAATTAGCTGTCACTGAAAATATAGTCCCAAGATACCATCACCAAGGCACAGAGAACTCCTAACCTTGGTCCTCCTTGGGGGTGACCTGCATTGTCAATGTTCTTTTAAAAACATACTTTTCTCCCTGTAATATCCTAATGGAAACACATAAAGTGGTGAACAACAAAAAATGATCAAAAGCAAAAAGAACAAAATTGAAAGAAGCATAAAGGAATAATGGACCAAACTATTTATGTTAGGTTGTCTATTTGTTTTTCAGTCTGAGTGCATACCCAGAGCCACATGTGTGCAAGATGAGTGTTCTGCCACTGAGCTATAACTCCAGCTCCTTCTACTTTTTGTTTCGAGACAGGATCTTACTAATTTGCCCAAGCTGGTCCTGAACTTGAAATTCTCTCCTGCCACAGCCTCCTGAGTAGCTGGAATTATGGGCCTTTTCTAGTAACTACTCCAACCACACTCCAGCTCCCTCCTGTTCAAAATTCTTACACACCACACATTCTCCTTCCTCTTCCCCTCCCCATTTAAACATTTAAAACTATCATTTTACAAGTACCTTAATAACATGTGATCAAAAATTCAGTAAATGCTGCTGCTAAGTGCCATTCAACAGAAAGTCATGCTCATAAAAAGATTACATTGTGTCCTTGTTCACCTTAATCATCAGACTAGCACTACATAACTTCTGACTTCCCCAGAGTCAAAGTGACCATGAAAGGTAAATGCTTTAAATCAATATGGGACACTGAGGCAGCCAGGAGAGCACAGCTAATGACACAAAGGAACACTTCCAGAACTACTTCAGAGAGTGGCAAGAATGATAAGTATGTTTGAAGGGAGAGGGATTACTGTGAGTGGGATTAATGGCAATGTGTCTTTGGCTATAATAAATTTTTTAATTTACACATTCACCCTATTTTTTAATCAGACTTTATCAGCAAATTAACTGTATTTTCCTAGATTGTTGAGATCAAAACAGGGCAAAATTAGATTGATCAGCTCTGAAAAATTGAAAAAGCCCCCAAAACAGAATCACTCTTTATCCTACTGAAAGTCAAAAATCATCATGGAGACTCCCCCTAGGTAAGCCCGGGTAAGTGCTGCAGAGGCTGCGCAGTAACTTCTGCCACCTGCAAGCAGCTGGATACCCCTGGACCCAGGCTAGATGGCCCCTGGGAGTTCCACTCTGCCTGGGTGAGTCTGGTTAAGTGCAGGAGAGGCTGCACAGTGACTTCTGCCACCTGCAAGCAGCCCACCTTCCACCAGACCCAGGCCAGCTGACCCAGGGACCTCCATCCACCCCAGGGGGGGTTGGGTAAGCACCATGAAGGTTGTCCAGTGACTTCTTCTGTCTGCAAGCAGCCTGCCTGCCACCAGACCCCACTCCAGCTACCCCATGGGACATCCATCCACTCCAAGCAATTCTAGCCTACATGCCATTGGACTCAGGCCAGAAGCTTCATGGGAGCTCCATTCCTGTTGGCAAAGTCTGGGTAAGTGCCACTTAGGTTGTGCAGTGGTTTACAGTGTTTGCCAGCACAACAGATACGAGAAAAAAATTTAAGAACCCAGGCACAAAGATTACCACCACAGGAGAATTCAGGGAAAAGGGAAATGGAGAAAAAAATAAGCTCAATCTCCAGGACTTTCTGAACTGGTAACAAAAGCGGATCTAATAAAATGGAAATCAGAACTGATCTCTGAGATGAAAACAGAGATGCTGTCCACACTGAAGGACTTCATTAAAGAAAAGATCAGGAGCATCATAGAAGCAATGGAACATTATAAAGAGCTTCAAGCAGAGGTCCAGGTGACCAAAAATGAGAATAAAAGTTTGAGAAGTAGGAAAAATGAAGATGAAAACCAAATTTCAGACCTAGAAGGCTCACAGTCAGTGAACAGGAAAGGAATAACTTATGGAAAATGGCAAGGGACCATGAGAAATCAATCCAACAGCTCCTAGATGACTCAAAGAAGAATAATGTAAGGCTGATCAGAGTCAATGAAGAAGGAGGAGACAGTGCAAAAGACATAGAAAAAAACTGTTTACAGATATATTGGCAGAAAACTTCACAGGAAAAGGAAAAGAACTGGACATACAGATAAATGAGGCATATAGCATTCCAAAAGCCCATGGCATTAAAAAAAAATCTACACTCAGGCATATAACTATCAAGGTTCCAAATATCCAACAAAAGAAGGAAATACTGAAAGCAGCTGGGGAAAAGAAAGAAACCACTACAAAGGGAAGCCCATCAGGATCACAGCAGACTTTTCAACACAAATGCTTAATGCAAGGAGACCTGGAGGGAAGTGTTTCAAGCATTGCAAGAAAACAACTTCCAACCTAAGTTGATGTATCATCAAAACTATCTTTCAAAATCGATGGAGAACTAAGATACTTTCATGACAAAGAACACCTGAAGAACTTCTCATTTACAAAACCTTCACTCCAAAACATTCTAAAGAATATCTTGGAGAAAAACAATAAAGGTCACAAACTCATGAGATCTAGTGAATTTAGTGAGCAAGACAAGAAACTGAGTGAAAAGGGGAAAAGCACAGAAAACAAGAGCCAAGAATAGGATAACACCACGACAGATATAAATTAGGCCATATCGGTCATAACCATTAACATTAATGGCCCCAATGGGCCAGTTAAAAGACACAGACTGGCAGAATGGATTAAGAAACAAGATCCTACAACATGCTGTATGTGTTTCTAACACACCTAATTCTGAAAGAAACCCACAGACTGAACGTAAAAGGATGGAATACAATTCTCCACGTGACAGGAAACTGCAAAAGAGCAGGAGTGGCTATCCTATTGCAGACAAATAGATTTCAAGCCAAAATTGATTATGAGAGACAAAGAAGGACACTACATCCTTGTATAGGGAAAAATCCAAGAGAGAGAAATGACATTCATAAATATTTATGCACCAAATTCCAACACACCCAACTATATAATACAAATATTAACAGATATGAAAACTCTGATAAGCACTAATACAATAGTAGTTGGTGACTTCAATACCCTGCTGTCACAACTAGACAGATCAACTGGGAAAAAAAATCAATACTGAAATACTGGAACTGAACCAAACCTTTGAACAAATGGACTTAATAGATGCCTACAGAGTATTTTATCTGACAAAATCAGAATACACATTCTTCTCAGCTGCCCATGGGTCATTCTCCAAAATAGACCACATACTAGTTCATAGAACATGTTTAAGTAAGTGCAAAGGAATTGAAGTTATCCCCTGTATACTGTCAGACCATAATGCCTTGAAATTAGGGTGGAATAGCAAAAGAAATCCCAACATGGTCACAAATACATGGAAATAATACTCTGCTAACCAACCAATGGATCACAGAAGAAATTCAACAGTTTTTACAATTAAACAATAATCCCAGTAGAACTTACAGGAATTTATGGGATACAGTGAAAGCAGTTCTACGAGGGAAATTCATAGCAGTAAATGCCTACCTACACCAGGAAATTAAATAAATAAATCACCTAATGCTAAACAAGCTCAAATAAATCACCTACTGCTAAACCTCAAGCTACTAGAAAAAGAGGAACAAAACAATCCCAAAGCTCATACTAGGGAGTAAATTATAAGGATCAGAGCAGAAATTAATTCAATGGAGACTAAGAGAACCATCCAAAAAATCAACGAATCCAAGAGTTGGTTCTGCAAAAAGATTAACAAAATTGACAGACCTCTAGCCAACCTTATCAAGCAAAGGAAGGAAAAGGCTCAAATCCATGCCATTAGGAATGAAAAAGGGGAAATCACCACCGATCCAATGGAAGTCCAGAGGATAATAAAAACGTACTTTGAAAATTTGTAGTTCAAGATGGAAAATGTAGAAGAAATGGAAAGATTCCTAGACACATATGAACTTCCAAAGCTGAATGAAGAGAATATAAAAATGTTAAATACCCCAATATCAATCTGTGAAATTGAACATGTAAGAGACAATCTACCGACAAAGAGAAGTCATGGTCCTCATGGCTTTACCACTGAATTCTACAAAACTTTCAAAGAAGAGTTAATATCACTACTTCTCAAACTCTTTAATGAAATTTAAAGGGAAGCAGTACTCCCAAATTCATTCCTTAAAGCAACCATTTCCTCTATTCCAAAAGGAGAAAAAGACCCAACCCAAAAAGAGAACTACAGGCCAATCTCCCTAATGGACACTGATGTAAAAATCCTCAACAAGATACCAGCAAACAGAATACAGAGAATTATCAAGATCATACATCCTGACCAAGTTGGATTCATCCCAGGGATCCAAGGATGGTTCAACATATATAAATCAATAAACATTATTCACTATATCAACAGACTCAAGACAAAACCATATGGTCATCTCAATAGATGCAGAGAAAGCATTTGACAAAATCCAACACCCATGCATGATCAAAACCCTACAGAAACTCAGAATAGATGGACTGTATCTCAACATAATAAAAGCTATTTATGAGAAACCAACAGCCAACATCATCCTATATGGTCAAAAACTGAAACCTTTCACACTAAGATCAGGAACAAGACAAGGATGTCCACTGTCACCACTCCTGTTCAGTATAGTGCTAGAAACATTAACCATTGCAATTAGACAATCAAAAGAAATAAAAGGAATAAAGATAGGAAAAGAAGAAGTTAATCTGTCATTATTTGCTGGTGACATAATACTCTATCTAGAAGACCCTAAAAACTCCACCAAACAACTGCTAGACTTAATCACCAAATTTAGTAGTGTAGCTAGATACAATGTCAATCGTATTTAGATACACAAATAATACATTGATAGAGAAAGAAACTGTGGACTCAGTCTCTTTTACAATACCAACCAGAAAAATGAAATATCTAGGAGTCAATCTAACGAAGGAGGAAAAGGACCTCTACACAGAAAACTACAACACTCTGAAAAAGGAGATTGAAGAGGATATCAGAAAATGGAAAGACATCCCTTGTTCCTGGATAGGAAGAACCAACATCATCAAAATGACTTTACTCCCACAGTACTATATAGATTCGATGCAATCCCAATTGAAATCCCAACAGCATATTTCACAGATCTAGAGAAAAGCATCCAAAAATTCATCTGGAACCATAGAGACCTAAAATACCAAAAAGCAATTCTAGAAAACAAGGACATGGCAGGGGGTATCACCTTCCCCAACTTAAAACTTTACTACAAAGCCACTGTGATAGAAATGGCATGGTACTGGCAAAGAAACAGACCTGAGAATTAGTGGAATAGATTAGAAGATCCAGAAACCACTTCAGATACACTAAGCCACCTCATCTTTGACGAAGGAGCCAAACATCCTCAATGGAGGAAAGAGAGCCTCTTTAACAAATGGTGCTGGAAAAATTGGGTTTCAACCTGCCAAAGACTGAACCTAGATCCATGTCTTTCATCATGTCCTACACTAAAATCAAAATGGATGAGAGACCTAAATATTAAAACAGAGACACTAAACCTGTTGCAAAACAGGGTAGGTAAAACTCTTGTAGACATTAGCTTAGGGAGACTTTATGAACAAAACCTCTATAGCATGAGAACTATCAGAAGAAATCAACAAATGGGATCGCTTTCTATTAAAAAAAAACTTCTGCACAACAAAAGAAACCATAAGCAGAGCAAAAAGACAACCAAAAATATGGGGAAAAAATCTTTACCAGTAATTCTTCAGAGATTAAAAAGGATCAGTCCCCCCAAATTTGAAGACCCAGTTCAAAAATGGGCATCTGAAATGAACAGACACTTTTCAGAGGAAGAAGTAAAAGCAGCTAAGAAGTACATGAAGAAATGCTCAACATCACCGGCCATTTGGGAGATGCAGGTGAAAACAACCCTGAGATTTCATCTCACTCCAAAGAATGGCTATCTCAAAATTAGCCAGCAACAAATGCTAGCAAGGTTGTGGAGAAAAAGGGACACTTCTCCACTTTTAGTGGGAATGTAGACTAGTACAACCATTATGGAGATCAATGTGGAGATTCCTCAAAAAACTAGGATTAGAGATTCCATTTGGCCCTGCTATTCCCCTGCTGGGGATATAAACAAAAGAATTACAAGATTCCTATCACAGCTACTGTGTGCACCCATGTTCATAGCAGCTCAGTTTGTGAGAGCTAAATCTTGAAAACAATCCAAATGCCCATCAACTCCAGACTGGATAAAGAAGATGTGGGTTTTTTCTAAAATGGAATATTACTCTGCCATAAAGAATGATGAGATTGAATCATTTATAGTCAAATGAACATAACTTCAGGACATACTCATAAGTGAAATAAATAGGTCATAGATGTGCAAATATCGTATATTTTCTCTGGTATGAGAAACTGAAGTTATAAATGTGTTCTAGACTGCATGATTGATATTGTGAAATAGTAGTCAAAGGGTAGTGGAGCTTAGAGGTAAATAATGAAGAAAGAAAAAACTTGATGTTAAAAAAAGAAACAATGCTTGTGTATGTAGGAGTGGGGGAGGTAGGGTGGAGAGCAGAGGGGGAAAATAAGAATTAAGTTGTGTCATATACTGGTACAAATTCTCGGTGTGGAGTGTAATTGTTATATGTATATATAATGTACAAATTTTTAAAAGGGGGGAAAACACATCATCAAGGTACATTTCTCTCCCTTGTTTCTGCCCTTATTACCATGATCCTTAAACTCTTAACATCTGGATACTGCTAAAGGTCAGCCTGGTGCCTACAGTGGTGTATACCTAACAACCAGCTCAAAGTGAGAAGGAAAGAACTCTTACCTTGGAACACTTTCTAACTTCCATAATGCAAGTCCTTCACCATGGCCAATTTCAAGATCCCAAAGTGATGTCACTGAGGGACAGAGCTGGGAATATCTATGCCAGTTCCACCACACTACCTAATCCCTAGGACTGGGGAATTTTTAAATGATCCCAATACCTTTGACATACAGCAGCAGTTTTTTTTATTGAATTCTTTATTGGTACAATTTATATACATCTCAAAATCACATATAACATTGGGAAATTTGTACCAGTATATGCCACAAGTTAATTCTCATTTTTACCCATATCCCTACCCACTCCCCCCTCCTCCCCCCTTTATACATGCTCTTTTATTTTCTTTCTGTATCATATTTATTCCTTCCCCTCATCA
>PVIC010005246.1:0-58681 GCA_004025085.1 Thryonomys swinderianus
CTGATGACAGGGCAATGTTTGTTGCAGGTCTCTTTCTATTATCTTGGGCCCTTTGGAAGCAGCACTTTCCTGGGGGGTCCTCCTTGAATTTGTAATAACCCTTGAGAGTTCTCACTCCTGACACATCATGGTAGGTATTTGAGCAGAACAATCACATCATGTTTGTTACCATAATACAATAAATGCCAATATCAGTATTAAACACAGTAAATAAGACAAAAAGTTTTGTTAGATTCTATACTGGATACTTTGAGCTTATGAGTTACCTCTATGTCTGACTCCTCACTGCACAGCTCTGGGATACAGTGGGCTGCTGGGCGGCCATCAGTCCACTGGAAATGGACTGCACCCTGCAGCCTGGTCCACGTGCTGCTCCCTCAGACTGCCGGAAGCAAGGAACGGTGGGGCTGCATCCGCTGGGTCTGGTCCATCCGCGGCTGGTCCCTCTGTCCACTGGAAACACAGCACAGTGGGCCCGGAGCTGCTGGGTCCGGTCCGCCCGCCGCACGTTCCTCAGTCTGCTGGAGGCACGGCACAGCGGGCCTGGAGCTGCTGGGTCCGGTCCGCCCGCTGCTCGTTCCCCAATCCGCTGGAAGCACGGCACGGCGGGTCCAGAGCTGCTGGGTCCGGTCCACCCGCCACTCGTTCCCCAGTCCGCTGGAAGCACGGCAGAGCAGGCCCGGAGCTGCTGGGTCCGGTCCGCCCGCCGCTCGTTCCCCAGTCTGCTGGAAGCACGGCACGGTGGGCCCGGAGCTGCTGGGTCCAGTCCACCCACCGCTTGTTCCCCAGTCCACTGGATATGTCACTTTTTAAGAATTTTTGAAATAGGTTTTGTAACTTTAATCATTCATTAGACCTCCATTTCTAGGCATCCTTTAGGAATCATGAAGAAATTAATCTCCTCTATAAAATGAAACAAAGCTGCACGTCTCTGCTCTCATTTTCCTCACAAGTGCATTAGATGTTAACAGAGGTCCGAAAGCAATTGCCAGAACTCTTTGGAGCTCATTCTCATCAGTCTAATTTTTCTACACATTTTAAAGCATTTCCGAGAGTTCAGCCAGAACGTTGCATTACTTTTTAAAAGCGTCGTCATGATTTTTGTCTCTAAGTGAATTTTCTCTAATAATATAGATTGCAATTGGTCCACAGTGCATGTAAATGCATTGTAAGAATTTTTACTAAGTCTGCATGAAGTCTCTGTATATAATGTGCAAGAATTTCAATCTATGAGCTCAGAAAAAGATGAAATAGTAACAAATTCCTAAATACCCTCGGCATAAGCAAAAGTGTAACTTCTAGTTAAGTATCCATCTCATTATGGTTGAGAGGGACACTCAGCTGTAGTCATTATTGCTCTTCTGTCTGTAATGGTAATGTTTCACAGCCTCAGAGACCGACACAGCGACAGAGGATGTGCACTCAGCCTCCTCTCTTCACATAACTTACCTCTGAGATGTTCTTCTTCCCCCCCTGAGTGCTGACTGAGATCCAAGAATTCTGCAGCTGCCTTTTCACATGCGTGCCTATTTTCCTCCATGGCTGTATTCCAGATCTAGAAGTAATGCTACGACTAGCTATACAATGAGCAGAAAGAATACCAACTTCATTAAGAGTACATTAATGTTATTTTGCCTTCAGTAGCATTACTGTTTCCTCTGACTGTTCACAGCAGAAATGAACTGCAAATCACTGTGCACTTCCTGTCACTATATCCCTTTTAGCACAACTGTATCCTACTCTTGCTCTTTTCCTGTTTCCCTGATTCCCTACAGATACTAACATTAGCTTTTATTTGCACAAAGAAAAACACTTGGGGCAGACCTATAACATTACAGCCTATGACTACTTTGGTCCTTTTTTTTTTATTACTCCATTTTTATGTGTGGGGTGTGTTGAATTCGGTGCTTAGTTCACTTGGAGGAACGATGAGCGCTATCTTAGTGATGCTAAAAACTTGTGGCTTGTGGGGCCAGCCACTGGGAAAATCTGGGGAATTGCTTAATCTATTCAAAAAAACATAACTTCTATTCTTAATTCTTAATTTTATTCTTAATTCTTAAACTATTTTTAATTACCCCAAGATAATGCCCTCCAATTCCCTAGATAAAAGCCACCACCTAAAGCTCAAGTCTGGAACACTGGAATGGTGAATTGTGATCCAACATCTAGCCTTTCTATTTCTGTTGATCACACCCTGAGTTTTGGCATTCGTACCAGGTGTGAACTCATTAGTTTATACCAATCAACATGCCCTATTTTCTTAGCTACTGGAATTTACCTAGGGAAAGACATATCCCGTTGACAACCAATTTTATATATAAGGGAAAAAAATCACCATTTTCTTCTAAAGAACTAGGTACAGCAGAGAATAGGGAAAGGTATTTCTAAGAAGGAGAAAATGCTAAGACGATATGACATTTGGACTTTTGCAGGAATTTTGTTATGAGAATAGAAAGTCTGAAGCTCTTAGGAATGACTTCTTCCCTACCTAAATCTCCTAGCTGCAGAGTGCTGAACTAATGAGTTCATGAGATCAGTAACATACTGAAGGTAGCTCTCAGCAGGTCACGAGAGCTCATTTTGTACAGTGCTTCCTAACCCTGTGCTTGATGACCCCTTGTTGCTACCTTGAGACCAACCACAGTTGAAGTATTTGTTGCACAGAAATGATCAAACCCTGGATTGGGGATGCACTTCTGTGGAGGAATATTTTCTCGCATGGGTAAACTGATGTGTTAGTGTCCCTCCCACATATGGTTTCCAAAGTGAAAGAACAAGTGGAAAGAAAAGGAGAGGGAGGAAAGAAAGAAAGAAGGAAAGAAAAAGAAAAAATCACGTCCTAAACATTACAGTATTGCCCAAGAAAGCTGTCATTTGAATGACTGTGCCATGGTGATAACATGCTATTTGAGATTATAATCCAATGATTGAGAACATTAATTTAGACCAGGTATGGTACCTGAGATGTTGAAAATAAAGCATGTATGGGTGCACTCCAATGGCTATAAAATAATATATAAATTGTTATAGTGCTCCTCTAGTTTTTGAAAATAATTGTGACACTGACTCCACCTCTTACAATAGGTGGCAACAGATTTTTTTATAGATTAGTTTGTCCCCCTCAAATGCTTGTCATAACACTACAGAAGTGATATTTATAGGAAGTCTGGTCAATCACATCATTTCTTCCCTGCAATTATAGTAGCTATTAATTTCAGGTGAAGATCCTATCTACCTGGGCACATTTCATATGACTCTCCAATTGAGACCACTTCCTAACTTCCAGGCATGTTGGGTTACTCATATCCTCCCCGAGATGTCATTCCAACTTTTCAAATCCCATTCCTTCCTTTTGCCTTCATTAAAATCTGATTTACATGAAGTATCTTTTCAGTAAGTGGTCTTTCTAAAAAACTATCCCCTGTCACTTCCGGTTTTTAATATCTATTTCCTTTTTTCCATGTCTTTGGAGTTAACAGAATTGGGCAAATGGGACAATGTCAGTGCTGGTCCTAGAAATATGGAAAGGCTGCCATATTTAAATGGTCAAAAGGCATAAATGACTAATACAGTTGCTACACTCAGGGTTTGCAACAGAAAAGATTTATAGAGATTTATAAAGACACATAATTTATAGGTTGTTATATAATTGTCACCCAAAAAGTCAAATGCGAAAGAAGCACAAGAAATCTGTCCACACATTCGAGATCCAAAGAGCACAGCCGAGAGCCTCAATCACACAGCAACGTTCTGCACAAGTCCAGCAGAAGGTCCACAGTGCAAGGCTATATCTAACCCAAGTGTGTACTGAGAATCTGCACCAGGAAGACCCGAAGGCCAGGGGAGCATGCTGGAAAGTCTGCTCTGGTGGGTGAGGGATCTGTGCCACCAGGCCGAGAAAGCCGCCCTGCAGTGAGGAAGTGAAGCTCATGGTGAAAGCATGGCTCCCTTGGTGAGCACAGCAGCCATTCCCAGAGATAGTGAGGACCTGAGTTCTTACATAATGAATACAATGAGAAAAGCCAAATTCCCATGAAGAAAACCAGCCATGACAAACCTTGCCAGGAAAATCAGCAGCATACAACCTGCCTCTCCAGGTCTCCTTTTATGCCATTGGCAGCAATCCTCAGATGGGTCTTTCATGCCCAGGATCACCCTGACTCAGATCAGCTGGACGTTCCAACTTGACCATTAACAAATCCACCAAATAATAGAATACAAAATTAAAATAGAAATGAGGTAGAGAACAAAGGCAGGCATATGAAGAAATAAATTGGCTGGGACTAAGGGTAAATGAAGGAAGGAAAAGGAAGCAAGAAAATAATTTCATTATCAGGCAGCTGTCATCCAAAAATTCTGTTTTAGGATTGACAGCCATAACACACACTGGACCCTCAAGTTATGGCTGGCCTAACATACAAACAACTTGGGTTAATTAGGGTAATGGAAAATTAATCTGTCTCTTGTTATCTGTAGTGTGTACCCAGGTAAACATCCAGAACTCAGCTGTATCAACTTAAAATCAACTAGAGTTACAACCAAACCCTGGGAAAAGATTGAGTTTTTAAGTCAAGTTCTACTGTATAGAATTAGGTATGGGCTATGGATGTGGTTCAGTGATAGAGTGCTTGCTTAGCATGTATAGAGCCTGGATTCCATCCCCAGTGCCATAAAATTAAAAATCAGATGGTGGTGGTTTAAATGTTGATGCCATCTCAAGAGACTTGAATGCATATTGAACTGCTTTCTCTTAGTCTATCATTTCTTTGACTATGGAATTCTTCAGTAAGAAATTCATGGATAAGAGGGATTTTAAATGAATTAGTTCACCATGATCACCACCACCATCACCACCCATATCACCATCTTCTTTACTAAGCCCTGTTGAACACTTGCTTATATCTGAATTATTTTACCTCATACTGACAACAACTCTGTGATGAAGGCATTAGAATTTTCTTCAAAATTCAGATAAGCAAGTGAGGTAAAGATTGGATAAAGTGACACTTCCAGGAAAGAGTGGGGTTGAGATTCACCTAAGCCTAACATCAAGCACAATTTGATACCTGTTGTATAACATATAAAAAATAAATCTGACTACACACACGGTGCATGGTTATTGTCAATAAAAGATGGGGAAAATAGTTGTGGTCAATTACCTAATGGTCAAATTAGAAGGAATGCCCACCTGAACTTTAATCAGTATGGTTTGGTCTTAGAAGACTCACTTGAGGACTGTTGCCATTGGTATAGAAAGAAAACTGCAGGGGAAGATGGTGGCCTGCTGATTCTCTAGAAGAAGCTTGCTGTGGCTTCTTTTCCTGATGAGAACTTGAGTTTTCTGGTAGGATGAAGAGCTCAGGGCCGTACTGGCAATGGCAATGGCTGCTGTTCTCCTCAGAGAGTGCTGATCTTTACCATGAGCATCACTTCCTGGCTCCAGTATGGAGCCCTCAGCCTGGTGGCACAAAGCCTTCACCCCACTGGTACAGGTTTTCTGGCTGCCACCACAGCCCATTGGACCTTCCTAGCGCAGGTCCTCCATGAAGACGAGTATGAGACATTTCCGTGGGCTCCAGTACACTGGCTGGCCTCATGGAGGATGTGGTCTTGGAGTCCAGGCCCTCAGCTGGGCTTGGGCGGGACACTGCTGTGGCATCCAGGCTCTTGGCTGGGTTCTTGTGTCTCTAGTGTGTGGCTACATCTCTTGCATTTCTCTGCATTTGAATTTTGCAGTGACTATTATAAGATAGTTCAATAATGTATGTATTATATTATATTATTTATATTAAATTAAATGTATTCCTTTGCAAAACCTGACTATGACTTTAGTTATCTAAAAGATATTTATATAATTCATATAGATATAATTGATAGAAATGCAATGTGGCATCAAATGTTATTTGTTACTTGCTCTTTTACTTAATAAGACATGTGGCATTAATAAGTGAAATAAATAGATCACAGATATGTAAATACCATATCTTTTCTTTGGTATGAGGACCTATAGATGTAAATGAGCTCTAGAATGTATGATAGATTTTGTGAAATAGGAAATGCTCAAAACAAAAGGGAATATGGTAGGGGAAAGTAATGAGGGAAAAGAATAAATGTGATTTGAAAAGAAAAAAGAAAGCAAGGTATATAATGGGTGGGGGGTTGTGTGTGTGTAGGGATATGGGTAAAAATGAGAATTAACTTGTATCATTCCCCAATGTTAAGCATTGATTGTGAGCTGTAGGTAAAATGTACCAATAAAGAATTCAATGGAAAAAAATAAGACACATGGCTGTGTAGTCATTCAGTTTACAGATGTACTACAGTTTATTCAACCAGTCCCTAGAGAGGATTCCTCTATCATATTGTACTGTAATTTTATGAGTATGTTTTCTCATGTGTACTGAGATCTTCCAGAGAATAGAAAAATTTAGAGGTATCTGTGTAGTAGCTTCTTTTTACTTTTGTTTTTTTTAATCGAATTCTTTATTGGTACAATTTATACCAGTATATGACACAAGTTAATTCTCATTTTTGCCCATATCCCTGCCCACCCACACCTCCCCACCCCCTTTATACATACTCTTTTATTTTTTTCTGAATCATGTTTATTCCTTCCCCTCATTAT
Organism: Thryonomys swinderianus; assembly: GCA_004025085.1. Classification (NCBI taxonomy): domain Eukaryota; kingdom Metazoa; phylum Chordata; class Mammalia; order Rodentia; family Thryonomyidae; genus Thryonomys; species Thryonomys swinderianus. Next base: position 6,629 of record PVIC010005246.1, read on the forward strand.
ATTCCCACACCAAATTTCCTATGGAAATTTCCCACTCTATAAAAACTGTCATACTTTCTAGAGCTCATTTGCATCTACAGGTGTTCATATCAAAGAGAAGATCCGGTATTTGCCTATCTGTGATCTATTTATTTCACTTATTAGTGTATCCTCCAGGTGTCTCCATTTGCACCTAAATGGATCGATCTTGTCATTCTTTATGGCAGAATAGTGCTCCATTATATTAAAAAAAAATCTTCTTAATCCACTCTCCAGTTGATAGGCATTTGGGTTGTTTCCAAGATTGAGCTATCATGAACTGAGCTTCTATGAACAAGGGTGTACATCTGTCTTTCCAATATGATTTTTTAAATTCTTTTGGGTATATTCCTAGCAGGGGGATAGCCGGGTCAAATGGGACCCCTAGTCCTAGTTTTCTGAGAATCTCCACGCGGATCTCCACAATGGTTGCACAAGTCAGCAATCTCACCAACAGTGGAGAAGGGTTCCTTTCTCCCCACAGCCATGCCGGCATTTATTGTTGGTTGATTTTGTGATAGCGGCCATTCTTTGTGGAGTGAGATGAAATCTCAGTGTTGTTTTCATTTGCATCTTTCGAATGACCAGTGATGTGGAACATTTCTTCATATGCTTCTTGGCTGCTTTGACTTCTGCCTCTGAGAAGTGTCTTTTCATTTCAGAGGCCCATTTTTGAATTGGGTCTTTAAACTTGGGGAGGCTGATCTGTATGAGTTCTTATGTAGTAGCGTTTAATTGATCTCTTTTCAATAGATCCCCAACACTGAAAAGAGTAACAAGTGAATGGACAAATATTTAAATGGTAGAAAGATGGAACATTGCAGTGTAGTAGATGGACTGAGAAGCAAAAACATTTGGTTATTATTGCCACAGTCCATCTGAGAAGAGTAGCGAAAGTCTGAAGTAGCACATCAAATATCAGAAGAGGAGGAAGTAAAGGCTCCAGGAAGCTGTCTTTAATGGATTGTTGTTTTGCTTTTCAAAACATATTTATTCTAACTTTTAATAAGATGTTTTTAATGAGATGGCTTTAAACAGCCTCCTGGTTTCCTTTGGGCTGATTTTTACATTTTCTTTTCCAAATTTTGTCTATTATATTTAGTCAGTTTCATTTGTAAAAGTGAATAATTGTATTATGCATTCCTTTGACTTCCTTTCCCACCATGATTCTGAATTTAATTGTGTGGTGACTCACCAACGTTGAGTCCTGTAGGACTTTCCATTCATCATCAGACACAAAGCCCCTCATAGGATCTAGAAATAATTGGCAGAGAAAAAATAATTTGTTTTCTTGAGTGAAAACTTTACTTTATCCCTTATTCCAATGAGACATTTTATGATTAAAGAATAATACCAACAGTTTATTGAGTCCTTACAATGTCAAGCACAGCAGTAAATGATATACCCAAGTTTTTGAAAAAATTTAATCCTCACAACAGTAAGGAAGCTTGTAATGAGGCAAATAGACAAGCAGATCATAAAATCTATTCCATCTGACCCTAACACTTGTTAGTAGACATTCCTGTATAATCACTGATCTAAATCTATAGCTCCCTTACCTTCACTTAATACCATCACTTCACTTATACTTCTATGATCAAGTAACTTGTTGGTTAGTGATAAGTCAGAACATGAAAAAACTTTTCTTGGGTCTTCTTTATTAAAGTGTGGGTTCACTCTCTTCCTGCTTGCCCATAAGGAGGTCCCATCTCCTACCATTTCTGTACAAATATGTGCTAATGGACATGTGCACTGATATTTTACACCCCCCTAATCTCTGCTTCCAGTCTTCCATTGGGTTGTTTTGTGATTTTGCAGTACTAATGACTGGGCCTGAAATGTACTGTGAATTCTCTTGTTTTATTCTATATCCAGGAAGCAAAGTTTTATGTACTGTGCAACTCAGTATTGTGTTCAAAAGCCATGGAGTTATCAGAAAGGGGTTCTGTCACATCATCACTGCCAACCTTTCATCATCATCTTGCATGCTTACTGTTCTCCTGCATGGCAGCTGAAACCTGCCCACTTTCTAATGAAACCACCTGAAACCTTTTCTGCCCTCACATTTGCATAACTTGCCCCCCATCTTGGATTTATTTCCTCTACAATATATCTTCTTGGTGAATGTCTAATAGTTTCAAGATATTTCATCATTCAGAAGTGTTTCTGACATGTTTGTGTAGGGTTAAGTGAAGAGTGCTATTTTCATTTGATATTAGGGTAGTTTACACTAAATCACCTCTGACACAGCCATGTCACTCCTGGGACTGAACTAATTCTCCCACTGTCGGGCCTGCTTTGCACTTGAGGGTACTGATTTTTTTTTCACCAGCTATACCCCTTTGAAGAAGTATCATGCTTTGCCAAAAATCTTAGAAGCCAGAAAGCCCAGAAATCATTGGGAGTAAAATGCTGAAAGAAAAAGATTCTCAACCAAGTGTCATATGATTGGAAAAACTATCTATAAAGAAGAAATTAAGGTGTTCCAAGGTAAACAAAAACCGGGGAATTTATTGAAGGGAGTGCTTCCAGCTGAAAGGGAAAAGCACAAGGCACAAATCCACACAAAGAATTAAAGAACACAGGCAAAAGTAACTGTATAGGAAATTACAAAGGACAGAATAGTTATATTTTTGTTTATAACTTTTTTCTCTTCTATATAGACTTATTAGAACCCTATATAAAACAGTAATTATAAAATTGTGTTGATGAGCTTATAAGGTTTAAGAAATATAATGTATAATAAGGTACAGTTTAATATATAAATGCTACAAAGTAGCTATAGTAGAGGAAATTTTCATGTTATTGAAATTAAGTTAGCATTAATCTGAATTAGATTATTTCACATTACAGTGCTAATCTCTAGAGAAACCACGAAGAAAATGACTCTAAATAATAACTTATGGCTCAAGGCTAGACCATATCCATCTAGAGAATAAAAGTATTATTAACTACAATTGAAAGCAGAAAGAGTTTTTCTTTATAGGTAACTTCTTATTTTGTAAACATTATGACTTTTGCTCTGTAGAAGAATTAAGCAACACATACCCACTAGAACACATACAATTGAAATATCGTTAATTTAATCAAATGGCATTTAAGGATCACAGGTTAGTGCCAAAAAACTGTGAATTCATCTTTTGTGGATCCATTCTTTAGTTGAAGTCCATAGTCAAATTCCTGATCAACAATTCTCCTGGTGTTTTACCTTCAGTGGCAATTCCCATGACCTGCAAAGTATCATTTAGTGTGGATTTGACTCTTGTATTATTTAAAAATATTATTGACTCTGATGATTTTCTTTTCACAAAGTCAGAAAATCTCTCAGACTACTGATCCTTTTGTAAGCTATATTGATAACATTCCTAAGTATATAAAATCTAAACTGACCCTACAGGAGAATGAATATACTGAATCACAGCTATGAAAAGTACTCTATGCATTAGCAAAAATAAATGTGAATTCAGAAGGTAAAAATACACACTGAAGGAATTCTAGATTCTGACAATTATCTTAAAACACTGAGTAAAATTTTATAGGCAAGAAGAAGAAAAAAATCATTTTGTTTTTTCCCATTCCTCTTTTCTCCTTACCACCCCTTCACCCATCCCTATTTACAAAAGGTTGGTTTGGGTTTTGGAAAAAGTTAAAAGCATAAAATCACTGAGGTTGTTTTTCTCAAAAGAAGCCTCTATGTTTCAGGTACATTGTTACATTTGTACTCTTAAATATTTCTGGAGAGAAGACAGAAGTGGAAAACACCCTAGGTAACTATGTTGCTGGCCCCCTTGTGGATAATGTATGTGATGGATGAGAAGGACCATATCATGATGTGTATATACAGTGTGCCAATAAAGATTTTTAAAAAGAGCAGGAAAGGAAAAAAAGAATTAGAAATAGATTACAAGGGGATCAAATGAGGAGGCATTGTGAAAGTAAAGTTGATAGGATTGAATTATTCCATATGGAGAGTTTGTGGAAGAAAGTTTAAATTAATTCAACAAATATTTATTGAGAATCAATGGCATACTGTTCTATGTTATCAGAATACAAAAACAGAACACAAAATTCCTCAACATGCAGAGAGTTCATATTGTAATGAGGGTAATGAAGGAGACAGAAGTCAAGATCTTAGAAAAGTTTTCTGTTTCGAAAGATTACATTGACTGAAATCTTTTTAAAAAGATAGTTGAAAAAGGGAAATGAACTTGGCCATATATATGTTTTTGTGTGTGTGTGTGCCAGGAAAACATAAAATGGCCCTTGCTAATATATGACTTAGTGGAGAAGGAAGGTATTTATGCCAACAGGAAAAGCCACAATTAATGGGGCAAGAGTGAAAAAGAAATAAAAAACACAGGTAGAAAATATTATCTTCTGAGGGGAAAGGGCATATCACACAGATAAAAGTAAAAATTCGTATAGATACCTTGGTAGTAGGTCCAGTAAATGTGAAATGATTTATGTTTCTTGTTCTCTTTTGATGTAACAAACCATGTACTTAAAGGAGACTCTAAGAAGTTGGCAAAGATGTGGCATAGTCCACACAAAGAAAGTAGAAGGCAGTTGTTTAGGGTCAAATAAAATTATTGGTAAATGATGTTGGAGATCCAGGAGACAGAAACTCATGAGTTTAATAATGCCAGTTACCAATTATATGATCTTCTTCCTTAGCAAGTCTTGGCAGCCCAAGGACAAAAGAAAACGAAATTTAAAGTTATGATGGCTATCATGGTGAAGCTTTGGAAGGCAGAGGAAAGGAAGAAAGAAGTTGCAAAAGAAGTGGAATCAATATTGGTTAAACTAGTTTTAAGGGGATAGATGTAAGACACAAACTAATTTCTCAAAATCAAAAGTGCAGTAACAACTAGGTAGAACAGGGACTGGGTAGCAGCAAGAGGTCAGCGAGTTTCCATGACATTGAGAAATATGAGAAAGCTGTTTTAAAATGTTCCTAAAATCACAAACATTAGCAATGTAAAGCATTATGATTGGTAAAATAAAAGTAGATATTGGTAAACATTTCTTAAATCATCACATAACAATATTTAAAAGCAGGAGTCCTGGAGCTAGCAGTTAGAATCTAGTCTCTTCCACTTGTTAGTTTATTTCTTGACCTCTTGATTTCTCTTCTATGCTTAAAATTATGCATTCCTTATTTAGGTTATATATTTACCACTAATTATGTTCTTTAAAGAGGAGTTCATTGTGATTAGTTTTGCATGTATAAAATATGTCTTGAGGGCCGGAGACTTAGCTCAGTGGTTCCGGCACCTGTCTCGCAAGCGCAAGGTCCTGAGTTAAACACCCGGTAATCACATAGAATGCTGGGCGTGGTGACTCACACCCACCAGCAATCAATACCACATACCATAGTGCGGGGCGTGGTGGCTCACGCCTGTAATCCCAGCACTCGGGAGGCAGAGACAGGAGGATTGCTGAGTTCGCAGCGGCTTGCCTGGGCTACATAGTGAGTGCAGGGCCAGCCTGAACTACAAAGCGAGACTCTGTCTTAAAAAAATAATATATCTTGATTCTGAGCATATTCCATGAGTAATTCATGTAAGGCAACAGGCAAACTCAGTCTCTTAACTTCAGCATCAAAGTCATTGTAAAATATTTTATCTCAGATGAGTTTTCACTAAGTGTTAGCTGAGTAATTAGGCAATTCCAGCATATTTCAAGAATCTTGGTTCCAATTTCTTTTTGTTACTGGTTGTTAATTTCCAATATTGCCCTTGAATTTATTTCTTAATATTTTAAATGTGCATTAATGTTGTTATCTGATTTTTGTTCAGCTAGATTTGTTGAGGGCCACGAATTCACTTACTGACTCTCACATTATTAATCTAATGAAACCTTAGAAATTACTATTGTAGTGAAGAATAAAAAGAGTATTAAATAGGTTATTTGTTACATTTAGGGTTACACAGGTAGGGATTGTTTGAATCCAATTTTCATGGTTTCAGTGCAGTACTATTTTAAAGATAACTTAGTAATATCCAGCAAATCACATTGCTTTGGAAAACCTAAGAAGATAATGAACAATGTAGCTGGACAATGTCACCAAAATAACCTACTTGTTTCAAGGTTACATTATGTTATGAAATGGTACCCCCCCATCTGAATGGACAGAATATCAGAATTTTCCCAGCAACATGTGCATTTCCTTGAGTGTAATTTAATGTCAGGAATCAAACTCAAAGACTCTCATCAGAGAAGTTGTTTTGCACCCACACACAATAATAGGGCAGGGCTTTATCACACTTCTCGGTCAAAGGAAAGTGAAGAACTAATTTTTCACTGAATTCCTGTGGCAATCAAAATCTGAGGTTTCTAAGTCATCTCTAAAGCCCTTTTCTTCTCCACTTCGAATCTCGTTTTGAGGATTGGGTTCTCTGTAAGTAAACTCTCAATACAGAGGCTGCATGTGAATACTAAGCACTTACAGTGTGGGTCCTCTCAACTGAGATATGGTGTCAATTTAAAGGACACTTCTACAGTGAAGATTTACTGTAGAATGTGGTCAATTATCTCATTAATGAAAATGTCTAAATGACAAACTTTTAGATTATCAGATTAAATGAGATAAATGTTAACATCATAATCACCTGTTTCTTGTAAATATTTTAGTGTAGTCACTAGAAAAATCTAAAATCATGTATTAGTTTGCTTGTGTGTTTGACGTTTCCATTGGATGCTAGGCAATTCTGCTCTAGAGGAATTTGTATTCATTACTAAAATGAACATAAATATTCTAGTTGTGTGTTAACATTTGACAGGATGCTAGTTCCCTAGCTACATAAAGTTAGATACAGCCTAATGAGAAACTTACTGACATTTTATATGGTGTTTCCTTCCCCTTCGTGCCTCCTCTCCTTGTGTTCTTTTCCATTTTTAGTTTATTTTCTCTCTTCCTCAGTTTGGGTAAATTCTGTAATTTAGTTACAGTATTTTGCAGTTCTATAATATTTATTTGGTTCTTTCTATAACTTCTATTTCTTTGCTGACACGTTCTACTTTTATTTGTTTAAGGATACATTTTAATTCCTTGTCAAAGAAGTTTGTGGTAGCTATTTTGATGTCCCCAGTAGACAATTTAATTATCCGGTTCACGTCTGCGCTAGCATTTATTCGTTATCTTTTCTTATGCTAGTTCTGACTTTCATGGTCCTTGGTTTAAAAAATGGCTTTTTAAATTGGATCCTGAACAATTTGGAAAATATGAAACTCTCAATCCAATTTGTTTTTCTTGTTGGAAAAGAGGCAGTTTGCCCTTGTGGTACAGCATGAGGGCCAGCTGGGGGTCGTGTTTAGTTTCTCATGGATGCCATCGTCACAGACGTGGGCCACTCACTCCTACCGCCTCCTTCAGGTGCGAGTAGTGTTCTCGCAGCTTCCTCCGGAGCTCCAGGGACACCCTACTGCTCAGTCAGGTCACAGAGACGCGGAAGGTGTTCGCTGCACCATACTCAGAACTATTCTGAGTCCAATGGCATCTTACTAGGAGATCTTTCCTGAGATGGGAAAAAAATAGACATTACTTACAGTTCGGAAAAAAATTTTAAATTAAATATTGTTTTAACTTATAAGACAGTTTAAATAAAAATGTTTAGTAACTATTATATTATATATTCTGTAGCTTTTACAGATTTGGCTGAGCTTATTTTTGAAGAAATTTATTTTTTAAATAGCAAAAATAGTATGCAACTGAAGCTGACCAATGATGCTTAAATAAATTTCCTCAGTCCTCAGTCCTCATGGGTTAGCCTCATGTATCAGGATAAAAACTGTACCTTCAGGACATGCTCATAAGTGAAATAAATAGGTCACAGATGTGTAAATATTGAATCTTTTCTCTGTTATGAGAAACTGAGGATATAAATGAGCTCTAGAATTGTGAAATAGAAAGTATTCAAAGGGAAATGGGGTGTAGGGGTAAGTAACAAACATAAGGAAAGTATGATGGCAATAAAAAAGGGAAACATAGCTTATGTCTATAAGGGGTGGGGATTGTAGGGTGGGTGGGGGAATGGGAAAAAGGAGAATTAAATTGTTTCATATTCTGGTACAAATTCTCAATTGTGTGTGTGTGATCACGATATGTGTGTGTATGTTTATATATATATATATAGTACTGATAAAGATTCAAATTTTTTAAAAAACTGATTAATAGTAGAATAATCCAACATAAGAATAAAGGAGATAATTTATCATTTTGTATACCTTAAACTATGCCAGAAATATGGACACAGATTAGCCACAGTGCATATTTTAAAGTTTTTGCCTACTTTTACTCATTGAACTCACTAAACATAAAAGTACACTTTCAGGAATCATTTTTACTGTTGGCTTTGAATTTAGTAAACAGATTTTAAAAGAATAAAATACTCATAATTGAATTCTTGGCTGTATATTGTACCTCTTTGAGCTTGTTTCCTTTTCTTCATTTATTTGGTTACTTAGGTCAAAAATATTCCACCTCCAACTTTGTAATAGCTCCCCTCCCTTCCACGTACCACCCAGTCCAAAGCAGTTCAGTTCTGCTGCACCACCAGCTAGTACAGGAGGTCTTCTCACACCTCGTCAGTGTTTTTCAAGGTTCATAGCTTTAAGACAGAATGATGTAAGTGCAAATTTCCCCAACCCTGACATTAAGAATCCTTTACTATTGCTAAACCTTCGCAAAGAGGTACCATTGAGTTGTGGTGCTAACTGCCCTACATATTCAAACTCATTGATTTAATTAAATTCAATCCTATCAATGACTCTGTTATATGGACTGATTCTAGGAAAATAATTGGAGGAGGTCAGAAAATTTCCTTTTCTCTACTCTTCCGCTTCCTATTCTTTTTCACCATTCCCTCACCCTCATCCCAAGGGACCACTGTTCTCTTACTGTTTTATTATAGGATAATGGGAAAAGCACTGGACCAGAGGCGAGAGCCTTGAAGGTTAGTTCTGGATATGTCCTTAACTAGGTGTGTGGGCCGTTGTCTAGCCTCAATTTTATCATCTGTAAAATGAAAGGATTGGACTAGATCATGTTTTGTTTCCTTGTAATCTTAAAGTTCCTTCCAATGTCAAATTTTTCAATTATGATGCATTTTGCAATTTTTAAAATGAAGCTAATTTATAGTGTTAGTACTGCCTTAATGCACTACTCTTTTAAACTATGCTGCATGGAAAATAGGCTTGGAAAAGGCCAGTTTACAATAAAAAGGTACACATATGTTCATAGAATTTTAGGTAATGTTTATTTGGATGAAGTTCTGGGGTTACAGTAAATTTCCTTGCTCATATATTGTGGACTGCCACCCTCTTCTGTATAAAAGTAAATCACTATTCAGGAAAATCTGTGAGTTGGAAAAACACAGGAACTTTGCCAGGGCAGAGTGGTTTTGTACATTCCTGCAGCCTCTGTCTCAGGTAAATCCTCAGATACAGATACATTCTATCTATAGGCCCCTAAACCACTGTGCTCCCTACAAAAATCTACATCATTCATTTTCTAACTTATTTCTTTAGAATTTTCCACTGAATTTCCAGTAATGAAATCAATGGCACTTCCATGCATGGCAAAATTAAATAAAGCAAAAGAAACCAAACATCATATCTTTCAATGACGGGTACCTTGTCTACTCTACAATATTCATCCTTTGATGATGACAAAAATGAGATTTAAAAGCAAGCTCAAATAAGTGTGCCTTTGTAGGAATTCTATAGAATATAAACTCTGCAGGATTTCTAACTAATCTACATGATTTTCAGTATTATTAATGGAAGAGAAATAAGTCAAGATGCATATCTGTATGCCTAGGTATGAATACATGGTAAGCAGAAAAATATTAGAACATGTTTTCTAACAAGTTAATCTGGTATCTAGGACTTTAACCTTTATCTAGGTATTTAACCTAGAGCTACAACAGGGACTGACTTTATTTGAACTGAAGCTATCACAGCTCAAATTCCACCTTTGAAATGTAAATATAAATGCTAATCACAATATATAAGCAATTATTACTAACTGCTGCAGTTTTTTTTCTAAGTACTCTTCGTTTTGCAGATGGTGAGAGCTCTACGAACGCATCTATTGTTAGCGTGAAAGTCAAGTGATCGTCTGTGTAGGTGGCTGTGTGGGAGCAATGCTAAGATTTATAGGGATTCTTCTCCCACATTGGCAACCCACATTGAACAGAGGGCCATATGAAACCGTTTTCTGTTTCCCTGGCATTTCTAATCATTCAATTTGTAATAATTTAAAAATGCTCAAATGGTCCCCATTATCCACTTAGGTATTATCTTCATACATTTTAGAGTATTTGCTTTTTGCAATTTCTCAGGCAGATGTCTAGTAAAGGGGGAAATTCATACATTTATGAAATATAAAAATTCTACAAAGAAATTGATAATTATTTCAGCCTGTTAATCATATGATTAACAATAATCATACTTGGACCTAAAAATTGAAGGACAAGTCTTTCACAGAGATTATTTTTCTATTTTATGGTCTTCCAATATAAATTTATAGCAGCAAGCATCATAGAAGCCTTATTTTTCAGTTAATATATTTGTCTCTAGGGAGATGTCTCAGTGGAAAATAGAATAATATTATAAAGCACCAGATTCTCAAAAACGTATTACAAAATTTCTATAGTTTACTAAACTGCAGTAGACACAAGGGAATTAGATGAACCTGACTTTTTTATCTGCAAAGTTCTTTCTACCATACTTTTATCTCTCACTGCTTCTTTAACGTTGCCAGTATTTAAACAAAGAACAAAACTTTAGCCAACTTGACTACTTCTCTAGATCTAAAGTGTACAATATACAAGGTTTTAAGAAATCATTAGGATTCATTAGCAGTAGAGAACTTGTCAAGCAGGTAGAAACAACAGAGTTCAACCCTCGGTAAAAAAAAAAAAAAAAAAAAAAAAAAAAAAAAAAAAAAAAAAAAAAAAAAAAAAAAAAAAAAAAAAAAAAAAAAAACACCAAAAAGAAAAGAAAGTTATCTATCCTTCTTAAAACAACCAGATTGTAATATGAAACACAGAGGATTCACTGTCTTTCCCATTAAAACTGCGTTCTTCAACATCTTTCCTATGCATTATTCTGAGGTCACCTAACAGTTTTTAATTGTTTTCAAACAAAACCCATGCAAAATAGTGTTAAATGTAGTCACTTTGATCAGAAAGAAAGGCCCTTCAGAAATTAAAGTCCTCTTTGTCACAGTAAAAGTTAGCCAGCCATAGACTTCACACGATTTGCCCAATGAGCCTAACTTGACAAATGAACCTCAAAACTGACCTTTAAAACAGAAACTTCTAACAGATTGATTTGTTAACCTCTAGTAATTCATGTTATTGTTCTCCTCTACTCAGTTCCTTGAATGTGAGATACATTTTTCCTGCTCCCTCTTAATAGTTTTCTCGTTTTTGTTTTATATTTCTCAGCTGCACTTAGCAGCACTTCTGAAATTTGTATTTTTCAGTCTTCTGGTTTTTCTTGGCTTCTCATTTTTCTACGGTGGTCTTCCCATTGCAACTTAAACCTAATAACCACTTGTGCCACTGTTTTTTCTACTACTGAGAGGACTGAGTTAAAATATATGAAACAGCTCATGAGAAATCTTTTGTTAATAGTAGCAACTGATATCATTATTGGTATTGTTGTTCCACAGTGATATATACAAATTATTATTGCTCTTTTATGTTACCCCTCTTTTACTACCTATTTTAATGTACTTTATATTGGGGATAATATCCTTCAGTTGCAGAAATTGAAAAAATGATATACTGTAACCTACGTAAGATAGTTTCATACAAATAATTTGGAGAAAAGCATACTACATGCATTTCTCATTTACCAACCAAGTTTTCAATTTTGTTCCTGCAACCAGCTCATTAACTGAACTGATCTCTCAATGAGAAATTATACATAGCATGTACACTAAAATATGTATTCAGAACAAAGAAATGGTCAATGAAAACTCCAACATGATGACTTTGCTTTTATTTGCATAACTTTTACCTGCAATACTGTATTGTATAACAAGGCATAAAATTATAAGACAGGACTGTTTAGTACAATCAGCAAAAATTACAGACTACAGTAAGGTGTACTGCACAAAAAAGATATTAAAGCTGTATAAACAAAATGTACATGTTGTACCAAAAAAAGATAAGTCATAACTCCAAGTGTTGAGTTGTAATTCCAAACACTTAAGTAGGTAGATTGTTAGCCAAGGAATATCTGTGATCAATAAACCTATCACCAAACAGTAGCAGTAATGAATGTGACAAAGCAAAATTGAATGAAGAGTTCAGGGTGATTTATATGCAAACAACATTCAAATTATTTTTTTAAAGCTCAGATGACAGGAATTTAAGATTGTAATCAAGAAAAACGTTCAAATTCAGTTTAGAAATCCAATTACAATCACCTTTTCTGTTGAACTACCTTCCTGGATTGATACATACAATAAAGCTCTCAGTTCGAAACTTCATTGAAAGCTATAGTATAACTTCATTTGATTTAGAAAGGTTTGATCCTAACAATAAAAGTCACCTATACGAGAGCCACGACTTAAATTCCAAATTTATTTAGTTTTATATCTGAAGAATTCCAAATAAAATTCTAACACAAACATATTACGTTTTTCAAAAAAGCAATAATAATAGTATATAAAATAGATTACATATATTTATTTGGCCATTTACATTGTTGAAAATGTGTTAACTTTGTGATTCCTTGACCGAAAAGAAGAAGGAAGAAGAAGAAGAGGAGGAGGAAGAGGAGAAAAAGACAAAATAGGTCTTAAAATAGCCAGGTATCCCGTACTATTATAACTGAAGCAGTGGATACTGTGTCTCCTTTTCAGGTCAGTTTGGAAGCAGTCCCTCAATTCAACAGCCTACTTTATATCATCACTAAAAATAACAAGACAACATTTTCTCCCTAAAGTCAATTTAGGGAACAAATGTACTGTAATAATTATAGCCATTATTAGTGGCAATTTTCCTGAGCCCTGAAAAGAATGCAAATATTTAGGAACATAGATCATTGAATCATCTTGAAGAACTGTTTGACACTTTGACTTTAGAATGCACTATACGCTTTTTTTATCAGCTAATGTTATATTGGAAAGGAGGTAAGTATAGGATTGCTGAGTTCGAGGCTTGCCTGGGCTACACAGTGAGCTCAGACCTAGCCTGAACTACAAGTGAGACCCTGTCTCAAAAAAAAAAAAAAAAAAAAAAAAAAAAAAAAAAAAAAAAAAAAAAAAAAAAAAAAAAAAAAAAAAAAAAAAAAAAAAAAAAGGAGGGAAGTATAAGCAAGGAAACATTTTCTAAACTTCATCATTATAAGCGAAGGATGCAAAAGGTATAAAAATAGCAAAAACATCTATCTGTTTTCTAAGGCCAATTCACTTTAGTATTCATCAATACAAATAAATATATATTTGATTAATAGCTGGGAAAGAAGACAAATGTCTTAAAATGACCATAAAATATTACCTGATAATCAAGACATGGGAAGATGTTAAAACCTGTGTATTTTCTATTTCACAATATCTGTTATAGAAAATATTAAAAGGGAAAAGGGTTGGGGTAAGTAATGAGGAAAAAGGAAATATGTGATGGTAATAAAAAAAGAAACAAAGTTTATGTATATATGGGGCAAGGAGTTATAGGGTAAGTAGGGGAATTGGAAAAATGATAATTAAATTGTGTCATATACTGATATAAATTCTCAATATTGAGTGTGATCATGATGTGTATATATAATGTATCAATAGAGATTCAGATAAAAGAGATAAAATCTGTGTAAACCTTGCAATGATAAGAATGACGTTAAGTTTGGATAAAAAATAAAACAGAATGGGTATTTAAAATATTTGGAAACAAGTCATGAGTAAATGACAACACTTCCTGGTCTCAAAACACGTAGACTTTTTTTTTTTTTTTTGAAACAGTGTCTCACTTTGTAGTTCAGGTTGGCCCTGAGCTCACTATGTAGCCCAGGCAAGCCTCAAACTCAGCAATCCTCCTGCCTCTGCCTCCCGAGTGCTGGGATTACAGGCATCAGCCACCACGCCCGGCACTGTGGAATGTGGTACTGATGGCTGGTGAGCATGAGTCACCATGCCCGCACTGTGGTTTGTGGTTACGGGGGACTGAACTCAGGACCTTGTGCTTGTCAGGCAGGTGCCGGAAAAACTGAGCTAAATCTCTGGCCTTTCTTTCTTCCTTTCTGTCTTTCTTTCTTTCTTTCTTTCTTTCTTTCTTTCTTTCTTTCTTTCTTTCTTTCTTTCTTTCTTTCTTTCTTTTTCTTTCTTTCTTAACGAACAAACTAAACTTTGTTAAGGAATCCACTTCTGGGGACTTTGTCAGCAATGTTATGTGACACCCTTTATAACTGGAAATTAGTTTTATCCTTCTCATTGCTTCTCTCTAGTCTTTCTTTCATCGTCTTCGGATATTTCTGTAAGTAGACCTCGCCTACACCATGCAAAGGTACTGTCGGTAGAAAATCAAACTCTGGGAAATGGTTCCACAGAACCATTTGTATGTCATGCTTAGGAAGCAAAAATGCCTGGATCAAAAACAAATCTAGAATGGAAAGACCAGAGACATTGGCATTCTTTAATGTTTTACTATTAGTGCAGTGGGAGCTGAAGGAGGATTTATCACTATTGAAAGCATTAAGGTGGACAATATCTTTTCATAGTGATAGAAAAGTTCTTAGCTATTAAATCATATAGTAGCCCAAGTTTATTTCATCCTTATGTTGTCTTAAACAAGATAAGTTTTGAAAGAATCAACTGAAGTGAAATTGCTGTAGAAGCAGGTGTGTAAAAAAGTTAATGCCATTTAATCAAACTACCACACCATCAGTTTGCCAATCATAGAATCAAATTTCTGTGTCAAAAGCTGCCAGAGCCCATTTGCCCTAATCTCTGTGCTTCTCTCTCATTCTCAAAGAAGTCAGTTATTAGATTTCCTATTCTTTATGGATAATAATGTTTCAATTGCATTAGAAATTTATCTGACCTTGGAAACACTGCAAGATTTTCTGAAGCACAAAAAATTCTTCCTACATATAATTTCACTTGAAGTGTGTGCTATTTTCTGTATCCCTTTCATGCAAGTGGACTTCGTTCATTTTCAGTAACTTCCCAGTGAATTAAATGAGGTAACATGTGCAGTCTGTGTGAGGGTATTCAAAATACACAGCAAAATTTTAAATTTAAATTTGTATTACTGTAAAAAAGTTTCCATTTCTCATCTTCAAAATATTACCCCACTTCAAACACTTATCCCACTGTTTTTACTACTTTCCGAAGAAGAGCTAGAAGTTCTCTTTCATGAGGAACTTTACCAAGTATGATCAAAAACATGGTGAATGCCGCTGCCAAGTGCCACCCAACCAAAGGACAGATAGATACAAACATTATGATATATCCTAATCTACTGTATTCACAGGATTTAGGGTCATAAGGCTTCTTTCTGTCACTCACTTCAAAGTCAAAATGAAGAGGAAAGCTAAACCTTTTGAACTGATTCAGGACCCCAAGGCAGCCATTATAGCACCATTAAAAACATTCCCAAAACAGGCTGGAGACTTAGTTTAGTGGTTCCAGCGCCTGCCTCGCAAGCGCAACATCCTGAGTTTGATCCCTGCTAACCACGAACAATGTTGGGCGTGGTGACTCACGCCCATCAGCAATCAATACCACATACCACAGCGCTGGGCATGGTGGCTCACGCCTGTGATCCCAGCACTGGGGAGGCAGAGACAGGAGGATTGCTGAGTTCGCGGCGGCTTGCCTGGGCTACGTAGTGAGCTCAGGGCCAGCCTGAACTACAAAGTGAGACCCTGTCTCAGAAAAAAAAAAAAAAATCCCAAAAGAAGTCTCCAAGAAGAGCTTCAGAAACTGGCAAAGAATGACAGGATAGCTGTTTACAAAACAGAGGATTTGTCTTTTGAGAGAAATTAATAAAATTATAATTTACTGTAATAAATTTTAAAATTTAAAAATTCTCGGTATTTTTGGATCATGCCTTTTTTATAGGTCTTCTCTTGAAGAATTAAAATTGTAATTAAAATGTAACGAATTAAATGAAAGTTTCAACCTTTCTGGTTAAGGTATTTTTTTTTGTCTTCCCTAAGTTGAAACTTTAAAACTGAATGTTGTGAACGGAGGAGGATGAGAAGAAAAGGAAGGAAATTTGTGAAATCATTTTTTGAAACTTATCAAATGACAAAATTCAAAGAGTAATTGAGAAGATTGAATGGATTTTGTGGTATGTTCATATAAAATCTCCATAATAAAAGTGATACTAACCTTTTTAGTAAATGATTGAGCAGATCAATTTATTCCTGTCTTATATTTGATATATATTTAAAACACTGCACATTCAGAGAACATTAAGTAAAAATGTATGGATGGATGAACAAGAGAGGACAGAAATATTAAGAGTGCTAGAAATAACAAGAGAACACATAGCAGAAATTGGTCTTAATGACTGCACATTGACAATAGACCACAAGCCCCAGAATTTTTGAAAGCTATAGAGCATACAGTTATTTTTTTTCCTGAAATGAAAATTGCCAATCTCTACCAGACAGTTGAACAGTGTTTTTAGCAGTTACAAACTGCCTGCCCCATATAACAAGTGGAAAAAGTTTTTTTGGGGGCAAATCAAACTCAGGCCCTTGCTCTTCCAAGGTAGGCACAGTACCACTTGAGCTAAATTCCCAGCTAAAAAGTTATTTTCAAGATGGGATTTTGAACTTGTGCTGAGGCCATAGATTTAGCCCAGAAAGTGCTCTCTAGATTGTGTGGAGATTCTAGGCTTGGGTATTAGCTATGAGGGAATTCCTAAGTGTCTCAAACTATTCTCAAAGATAAAAGATTCACATAGATAACATTAGAAGAGAATTTTTGTGGATGGACATTGTAGCAGAAGTCAAGGTCGCAGATATAGGTCACAGATGTGTGAATATTGTATCTTCTCTGGTATGAGAAACCAAAGTTGTAAATGTGTTCTAGATATTATGAAATACTAAATCAAAAGGAAATGGGGTTCAGAGGTAAGAGGTGAGGGGGGAGAAATAATGTGATGGTTAAAAATAGGAAACGAAGTTTAGGTATATAGGGGTGGTCGTGATGTGTATATATAATGTACCAATAAAGACTCAGATAAAAAAAAAAAAGAATAACAGCACATTTCCAATTCCAGTCCCACAAAATAAATTTCAAGTCCTGAATTATGTTACTATATGTATCAAAAAGTATGCTTAAAAGATATTTTCCAAATAAATTTCACTGAAAATATCTGATCATTTGATTTAGTTAAACAATATTTTGCATCACACATATAAATATCTATATATTATATACCCATGTGCTTCACGAGTTTGATCGTTTCTTATCTTTCCTGTGATTCATTTTCCTTAACTGTCAAAAGATTTTTGTCATACCTAAATAAACTAATATAATGTATATATACACAGTTAAAGTAAGGATACAGGGCTGAGGGTAGAAGAAAGCGAAAAAGTGGTTTTGTTTCCCATTTTTCTCCTTTCTGTACTGCCTCACTTTAGTTTATACTGATAAATAATTGGATTAAAAATGAAAGGACAGGGCTGGAGGGTTAGCTCAGTGGTTCCGGCGCCTGCCTCCCAAGTGCAAGGTCCTGAGTTCGATCCCTGGAAACCACATACAATGCTGGGCATGGAGACTCACACCCACCAGCAATCAATACCACATACCACAGTGCCGGGCATGGTGGTTCACGCCTGTAATCCCAGCACTTGGGAGGCAGAGACAGGAGGACTGCTGAGTTCAAGGCTTGCCTGGGCTACATAGTGAGCTCAGGGCCAGCCTGGACTACAAAACGAGACCCTGTTTAAAAAAAAAAAAAAATGAAAGGACAATTACAAAGTAGAAAAAAAAAAAAAACCTGTTCAAGACTGTAATTCATCTCCACTATTACCTAAGAGAAGAATTAGAGGAGAACATGAAGTTAAGTGAGGAGAGAAAAGAGGGTGGCTTGTGGCTTCCTGAGTGAGGAAAAGAAATGAAGATGGAAAACCACCTGGACCTAGTAAAGTGAAAGAGGAGAGAAGCCATTTTGTTTCGCAGTGCTGCTGGTACACTGGTCATGAACAGCTTTTCACCAGAGCTACTGGTTTCCATGTTGTCACCGGGAACAGAGCACTTTGGTTTACTAATTAGGCATTAGCTACACAGTCATTCCCTGACATCTGGACTCCCACAGATATCAAAATGCGCCTTACATAAAGTGGTGTGGTATTTGTGCATACCCTGTCCATATCCTCTTGTGTACTTGAAATCATCTCTCGGTTACTCACAATACCTAATGCAACATAGAAGCTATGGAAATCCTTGTTATCTTGTGTTGTTTCAGGAACAATGACAAGCAAAAAGTGTGTGCACACATTCAGTGCATTTGTTTTTCAAATATTTTTGGTCCTTGATTGGTTCATTTCGTGGATGCAGAGCCTACATATGTGTAGGGCTAATTGGATCTGCTGTGATTTCTCTTTATTTCTAAGCCCTGAAAGCCTCAATATATTTGATAGAAAGAGAAAATGAAATTTTAAATCTCTGGAGGTCAAAAGCAGTGGAGAGGACATACCTTGGTACCTCTATAGAGAAGGTAAGTTTCTGGATGTGTTCCAAAGGCCTGAGCATCTGAATACTTACAGAAAGTGATGGGAATGCTGAAAAAGCTCAGCAGGTAAGTGATGAGGAGAACAGGGTGCCCAACCTTTCTGACATGGAAATTTGATGATCTTTGTTTGAGATGTGAATGAATTCTGTCTGGAAACTGATTTCTTTTTTGCTTGGCTTGGTCCTCTATTTCCATCTTCACTGATTACTCCTTCTGAATCATTTATATATTCTTCTCGGTGTGTTACCCTTTAGAATGATAGAGTAGGCTCCACTCAGCTACAGCCTGAACACTTGTTCAACTCAGTCTGGCTTTTTAAGTTTTATTGACCTCTCCCTGAAGTGTTCAGGCCATACATACAACTGCCCGACTGAACCGGTGGGTGTCTATTAGGCACAGGCTCAGAAACTTTACCAATGTTTAGAATACAAACTCTTATCATGTTTCTCAAATTCAAATTTAACTATGCAGCCTGTATTTTTAACTGGTTAATATACCTAAAACCACACTTCTCACCTGTATGAATAGGAACTCTGTTTCATGGAGGAGAAATCCAGCTCAAACAGGTTCAAGTGTGTAACAACTAGCTTGGAAAATATCTATGTAAAAGACGATAGGTAAATCTGACTTCAGACATAAGACTTTGGGGACTTAAAGAACACTGGGATGCGGGTTTTCAGTCTGGCTCTCGGCCTAGTTTGTCTCTCTCTGCACTGGCTCCATTCTCTGGTGTGTTTTCTCAGCATGGTAACCTCTAGCCGTCCCAAAGGGAAACCTAGTCACTTAGCAACCACTTCAGAAGAAGGACGCCATTTCTGGCAATAATTCAACCCAAACTCTCCAGATTGCATCTGGCCAGGTTATGTATTATGACTAAGTCAGTCCACTTGATAGGAGATTTTTAAAATGCTGATAAACAGTCTCTCATATCACACACATATTAAGATCTGGGAATTAAAATTAGCACCTCCTTCAAAAAAAAAAGTATGATGAAGCAGGAGGGCGCATACGCAATAAAAAATCAGGGTGTTATATTTAGAAGTTAGAATGGTTGCAGACCAGGAAAAAATAACAGCTATCCCCTATACTCTCCAAATTATATGTATCAATAAGAAACATAATTCTTTAACTAATTGTTCAAGTCAGAAATGTGGGAGCCTTTTTTTTTAAGCTATGTTATTCACTCAGTAAATCGATCTGCCTGCAAACACTGGTTATTCTCCTCTCTGCATTTATCTCAGCTCAGTCCATTTCTCTAGTCGAGGTGACCATCATCTTATTCCTGGATTCTTGCCACAGCCTCCTACCTCTGGGATCCCCACTTCTACCCTTTAAAATCCCATTATCTTTACAGCAGTATAAATAATTTTAAAAACATAAATCCAATTATACCTCCTCCTTTCTTCGAGCCAGCCCATGGCTTCCTTTATCCTCTAAATCCCTATGTGATCTGATTCTTGCCAACACATTATAGACATCAATTCACACACTCTTTTCGCTACAGCCCCCGCTTTCGACACCCCAGCCACTCTGGTCATCCTTAACTCTCAAATATGCTAAGGGTTCCTCTCTGGAGCCTTTGTATTTGTTGCAAAAGTTTCTCTGGTCATTGTCTGGTTCTTTTAATCCCTCAGGTCTCGGATTACAGATCATCTCATTAAAAGGGCCTTCTCTATAAACTATATAAAGGAAATAATGAGTCACCCGTTATATCTCCTTGTGTATACTACACAACATAAATGAGAAGAAATAATTTCGTTGTGAGGTTTTTTTACCTCATTATTTATATTTTCTTTTGGAAATATAAAGTCCAAGTTAGGAAACATTTGTCTTTTCTTCACAGAATCCCCAGACTAAAGCCTGAACTTTTTCTATATTAAGTCCACAAAAAATAGTTGTTGCTGTATTGGCACATTAATAAGTGAGTATATGAACTATTGTTAACTGGTATTAGTTTTGCAGTTGGTAAGTTGACAGTGTACCAAAATAGACTGAGTTGATTTGACATTAATTTTGAAGCATGTTCTAAGGGAAAATTGAACTGAAAACTCAAAAGGTGTAACTCAATAATACAAGTGGCTCAACGGTGTGCTCTAAAGATAATGGGTTTTTCCCACCAGGTTTTATAAACAAATATCTGAATAAATGCAGAGGGCTGTAATTCTATTGATCTGCTATTTATTCAGCAGGAGATAAAATGGAATTATAGGAATTAGATCTATAAATTACTGGCAACTCACAAAAACATGTTAACAAATGTAACCTTATGTGTGTTTTTCAGTGAAGCTTTATTTGGTGATGTTAGAAGAAATGAGATTAAACTGGGAAGAGGTTAGATTTTGTTGTGAACTCCTTTATTTCCCAGCTAGTGGAAAAATATGAAATGATGCAACCCACTACTTCAGTAAAGTTGCAATGCTTTCGAATATGCTCTTACACAAGGGTCAAATGCAACATTTAAATATTGATCAATTAACCTCAGGGGAATAACCTTTATATAGATTAAGGATCAGTTGAGTGTGCCCTTAATTATAAACTTCTTCCAACAAAATTGGGGTCAGTATTGAGGCAAGAAATATTTAATCTTTAGAAGAGCATCACAAAACATGGAAAACATCAAAGTTGGTATTATACCCTCCATGGTGATTTTCAGGGGAAAGGATTGTGCATTTTAGACTGTTAATGAAAGCATGTCTTGTGGATTTGGTTATGAGCTTTATGAAGAATAAGGAAGGAAACAAACAAGTGATCACCCAACAGAAGAATTGAAGTAGATGATTTCCATGTACTTGTTGTCGATCATATTGAAAATTATAACCATTTGACTTCAAGCGCAAAAAACTTTACACAAACTACAGAAATAAATATGAAAATTGAGTGTGGAGCTGAAGTTAGTTTGCAGTTTCTTGTCACCTGATTGAGTAATTCACTTATTCATTCATAGAATAAGCTTTATTGTTTAGTTACGATTTTCAGCCACTGTGTTAAGCATGGGGAAGATGATTAAAGTAATGACCCAATTTTTTTTTTCGGCTCCAGATTGTTCAGTTTAATAACGATAGTTAAATAATACATCAAAACTCAGCACAGAGTTAAGGAGTTCCCCCCCCCCGGGGGAGTTTGGAGGAAAGTTCCGTTAAATTTTGTCATGTAAATGGAGCTTGCCTTCATGCAACTAAAAAAAAGAATTTCAGAAGGAACCCCATATACCAAAAGAATAAACATGACAACGACATGGAAAAAACGTGGCATTGCGAACATGCACTCATTTGATTATTCAACAAATCTTTACTCAGCACTTACTGTATGACAGGACCTGTTGGATGTTTCAGAGATAAAGTCGAGATTGTTGCACTTTTCGGGCGTCATTAGGCAGCCATCTCAGTGGGACTGAATGGCATCATGGAGGAAAAGAAGGCAAATGAAGGTTAGTCTCAGTCACAGTGATGAGAATGGTTTTCTGGGAAGATGTAGAAATGAGTCATAGTTCTGTATAGCTTTGCTGTTCACCTTTACACATAGCACATCACAGAGAAGTGCTGTAATTCATTAACACCGCTGCTTTTTAAAAAATCTATTTAAATAGTATCACTCTCTTTATTTTTCTAAATATTCAATGCAAATCAATCACTACTCATTTCTTCTCATCCACTAGTCTCCTTTACTGCATTAACTAATTGGTTATCTTTGCTTTTAGATATGCCAAGTTCCTAAGCAAGAATGTGTATTTTCTCTTCATTCTCATGTATTTCATTGACCTTATTTTAAATCTAGAGCAAAATTTTGTTTCTTATAGATGTAACAGATCATGATGCTATCCACACTACAAACACAATGCTTAAAGATAATGGCAAACAGTCCCCCTCAAGGTGTGGAGATTAACTTTACTTTTTTCCTGGTCCACAACAAAGTGCAGAAGTTGAGACTAAATCTTTAGAACATTTTATTGCAACTTGTCAAGATTATGCTTGTGTAATCACAGCATAATTCAAAGATGGACTTGTGGTTTGAATATTTCTTTCCTATAAATGGTGTGTTATTCGATTACAATTATTTGTCTTGAGGACTGTGACTAGTGATAACTAAAAAGTGAGTGAACAAACAGATAAGCAAAAAATACTGACCTTTTGCTTGGCCTAGTACAAAAAGCATTGTTATTGGATACTTTGTCAACACCATCAATGTGATGATCATTCACTGCACTCTTTTAGAATTTATGAAACCATGTTTTCCTCATGGGAGTACATGTCACCACAAATTATAGCTAGATATACACTAAACATACCTATTCATTTCTTTCCTTAATTGTCATTGACCTTCACCATGTTCCATGTTAGCATCTGTTTTACCAAAATTTCCTATAGCATATGCAAAACAGAATATTGAAATTTTAGTGCTTTAGAAAAATTTATTTTCCATACTTGAAGCCATATTTTAGAGTATCAGTAATTATGTTAAATCAGGCAGACTAGACTATGTCTTGTTCTTAACTTTGCCTTTTTATTGCACATACTTTTAATGTTGCAAAAAAACAGGCAAGAGTGTCATCAGCATTAATTTGAAGGCACAAGCATGTTCTTGAAAGCTTCACATTCCTCATACAGTCATAGGAAGACAAAGAAAACACCTTTTATTTTTTTCAGTACTGATGGTCTGTGCTTGTGAGGCAGCTGCTGTATGACTGAGCTAAATCCCCAGCAAATAAAACACCTTTAGTGTAGATTTTAAAGGGCAAACTCATGAGACTGAGGTTGTAAGGCTTATGCAGCTGTAGGTTTAAAGCACATACGAAAGCTTGTCGACAGGAACATGCTGCAGGGAGAAGATGGGGAAGCAGGCATTCCGAACCTGAACAGGAGTGAGTGCTTAGTTCTGTGGTGGTGTGAAGAGTGCAGTACTGACAGCTGGTCAACCTAATAGCAAAGTGAAAATGATAGACTGAACTACAGAGATTAAATCTTTACAGCTATCATTTGGGTCTCGTTTTACGCTCTTCAGAGATGTATCTCTATTTGACTTTTTGTAAGAGAGCCTCACATCTCAACCATTTCCAAGGGTGCCTAAACCAAAATGTCATCCATAAATAAGAGCCTAATAGTAGTCTGCAACTTATAAATGAAAAAAATTAAAACATCAGAAAAATAATTACTAAAGATATTCACTATAAGCAAGCAAGCAGGTACCATCATTAAATAAGAGGTTATTTTTTAAAAGACTGATTTTTAATATTTAATAACACAAATCACCTGGCCAAATCTATCCTGAGATTCTGGTGCAGTCATTGTAGGACTGATCTGTGACTGCACATGCTTAAAGTGGCAGAGATGGGACAGGGAGTGGAAACACCAGAGCTGTGGCACCCCCAAAACTAAAGTGACTTAAGGCTCTAAGGTGTCTAGGTTATTACAAGCTGGCCTGATGCTTGCTGCTAGAACATGCTATTCACTTGCTAAATGTAAACAATCTCACCGAACATCAGCATCAGACAAGGTCACTCTGAGCCCATGATATGGCAAGATAGAAATCAAGTCCTCCTGCTCTCTACAAGATGCAAATGTCTTCCTCCTTTAGCTAATGTGAATGGCCATTGTATCTTCATTCTCATGGCTTTATCCCCCCTGTCCTCTGCCCTTCTTATAGATAAGATACTCTCAGATAATCATAGAATTGTCATTCTATTGACAGCATCTAATTTAGTCCCTGCTCTTTAGATGTTCCTGAAAGTTTTCTAATTCAAACTCAAGCCATACTATAAACCCTTTCAAACACTCTCTGGCTATGACACCGTATGTATTGTACATTGTGTGTATTTCTCCCTCACTGCAGTCAGCAACGCATCTAAATATTCTACTACAGTTGTGTACTTTATGTTTAGTTGCTGCATACACATATGTGTTATGTGTTTATGTGTATGTGTGTGGTTTGTATGTATCTATTAAATAGAAATAAATGCAGTATCAGATGAATAGTATTTAAATATAAACAAGATTACTGTCTAACTCATAAACTAAAAGCTTCAGAAGTCAAAAGGCCACATTTATTTATTTGCTTGTTTGTTCATTTACCAATAGATGCTTTGGGTCTTGACTGTAGGGACAACACCTTCACTATTTACCTTTTGCCTTCCCCTGTGGACACACGAAGGGCTCTGGAAGACACATCACAGGGAGCACATTCGGAGGAAAGGTGTATCTTACGGCTGATAAGTGTACTGAGGAATCTACTGCGGAAGGCTGCATGATGCTTCTTCTTTGAAAGATGTTCACGCCTTAATCCCTAGAACCTTTGGCCATGTTATCTTACATGAGCAAAAGGGCTTTAGCAGGTGTGATTAAGTTAAGGATCTTAAGATGGGAGACTATGTTGTAATATCCAGGCTGGCCTCACATAACCACCAGAGTCCTTTAAGAGGGGACCAGGACAGTTGGTCAGACAAGATGTGAGAATGGATGTTGATGGGTTTAAAGGTGGAAAAGGGGAATGTGACTTGAAGGAAGCACACAGCCTCTGGAAGCTCAAAAAAAAAAAAAAAATGAGGAAACTGATTCATCTCTAGGACCTCCAGAAGAATCACAGCCCTGTCAACATCTCGATTTGGGGATTCCTCACCCTAAAACTGAGATACAATTTATGCTTTATTAAGCCAGCATAGCTGCGGTAATTTGTCACATCAGCGAGAAGACTCTTGTTAGCAAGTCTATCCCCAAACAGAAGAGCGCCATCCTGTTATGCCTTTTAGAACCTCTTCACAGCAGACTTCTCACAGTGCTGCTTTGGGTCCTGATTGTAAAGGTGGTGAGGTCAATGTGACTTGCTCATGCAAAAATCATATGAAAATGTAAAAATCCACTGACTCCCAACTTTATAACAATAACCAAAGTTCAATAATATTTAAAAATAAATACAATCTAGAAATAACGCATGTATCATGTCTACTCACTTTGATGAACCATTAATTCAGATACACTGCACAGTGAAATTACATACAAAGAGTACCGCCAGTGCTTTTGTTTTATTTTCTACTGGAATAAATGTAGATACACCACTATCAGAAGTACATTTGATAATGAGCTCTCAAGTTGGAATCGGTAGGATATCAGTCATTTCAGAAATTGAACTCCAAGAAGCATTTTATTCCTCTCCAGAAGGTGACACACCCCTGCTAAAATTAAATCAAGGCCAATTGATAACCATATTTCCACTCTAGAACTGCAGGGATTATAGATGTGTCTATAATCCCTGTGTCAGAAATTATCTAGTCTTAGCATGTTTGGTGTTTATGTCTGGAATTTTGAGTATAGCTCAGGGGTTGAGAGCTTGCTTAGCTTACACGAGGCCCTGGTTTGATCTTCAGTAATGCACACACACACACACACACACACACACACACACACATGCTTGGGCATTTCTAATTGGACATATATTTTGTAGCCATTACTTCATTTAATCCCCACAGATTAGATAAACTTAATTTACTCTTATCTCTATTTGACAAATGAAGATGCTGAGGCTCCGTGAGGTAAATGGTCATCCCAAACGATGAATTTGGTAGAGCTAGAGTTTGCAAAGGCTCCATTTTATTGTAGAATTTTCCAGCATTTAAATTGTACTTATTTCTTGCTAATTATGTCTTTTGTTAATATTTAGGTTAAGGGCCCTCCCTGTCTTACCTAATGAAAGTAATGCAGGGCATGTCACTCTTTTCTATAAAATTATTTTATTCTGTAAAAAGTTTATACATAGATTATTGCAAAGAGAGTTTGAGTGATTTTAAAAGTACATGTGTTTAAAAATAAGTTCAGGAAATTTGATAGGACAAAACCATCAGTAATTAATTATTGTTAATTTTTATTTGTGTTCTGTCTGAATACAACTATCAAGTTTATTCACAGAAACCACTAAATCTCTATTGTCATAAATTTACTTAGAAGAAAAGAAAAATGCAAGAGCTTGTTATTTGCAAAGAATGGATTACATTAACATAATAGGCTATTTTTCTCTTTTGAGAATTGGCAGATATAGTCCTATCTATATTCAATATTGTGAATAAACTGCCATGTGACAGTACAAATCATACAAATTCTACTTGCCTCAGCCTTATCAACAGAAAAAATAGAGGATTGGTCTAAATTATTTCTATTGCCCCTTACGTTAAAAAATCACGTATTGCTTTATTTAGATTTGCATAAGTCAATGTGATGTGCATGGGTTTATGTTTTTCCCATGGTACAGAATCCCAAAATGAAAACAATCTAAATGTGAGATTTAGTTATTCATTTTCTATAGAAATGCTGCCTCTATAATTAGCTCATCTATAGTAGGGAAGTACAGTAACCCCTCAGACATAGGCATTAGCTGATGTTTATGGTGCACCTAAATAAAGCTTTGTATCACAGAACATAGATAACACTTGGTCCAGAGACCTTATGACCTAAATACTTAATACAAGACACTCCTAACCCAGCCAAGCAATTTCAAATGTCTTATAATCAAAGCTAAGAAACATTAGATGTTTTAATAGCCTTATGAGTTTAATAGCCTTAGGAATGTCTATAATTACCCATGTTAGCAGCCAAGATGCCTCTCAGCCAGAGGCACTCAGCCTTTAATAGCCAACAAGCCACTTTGAATGGGGTTGAAAACACTTTTAAACCTTTTGGGGTTATTAGGGATAATTAGAAGTGGTTGAAAGTGTATAATATCATTTATCAAAGCACTAAAAGCTATACCATAAGAAATATACATCAACATTAGCAAATGCAATTTGAATACATTTTTGGTTAAGCTATAACTAAATAAATTAACCTAAATAAATACATTTAGATTTTATTTTACATAAACTATATTAAATATACACATGTACATACATATATAGACATTAAATATCAATACATAAGGATATAGGTGAAAATGAAAATTAAGATAATATATATAGAATTCACCATAATAATGTATACATCAGCATAAGAAAAACTGATATATGTATTTTAATATTAAATTTATTGAGATATCATGAGATTAATATAAATCATCTTTAACCTCTGTTATTGCAAGAGGTGCTCAAAGTGGTGGACATTAGCTCCCAGACATTTATTAGTATGGCAAGCTGCTGAAATGTCTCTACATTTTTTGGGTATACTCTGTGTGTGTGTGTGTGTGTGTGTGTGTGTGTACGTGCACAAAATGTTGATTTCACAAAGCTTTGACTTCAAAGAGTCACTGTCCTCTTTATGTCTCTTAACATGAGTTCATCACCGTGTATTATATACCTAGATAGATCAAATCATTTCCTATGAAACATTCAGTTGAAGAGCTAAAAAACGCTACTAAAACTAAAGTCTGTACTGAATGTACCACCCATTATTACAGCATATTTTTGGAGTTGAGAGCCACTATTTCACTCTGACCTTGACTCACAAGGAGAGTCTTTCTTGCATTGAGTCACTATTTGTAATAACCACAGGGCTTCTCATTGTTTTAATCAAGGGAAAATGGTGATGTGTGAAACAATATTGAAAAACACCAGTTTAAACTGCATGACATAACATACCATTCTGAGATGAGCAAACAAGCTCCATTTCAGCATATTAACCATTAACCTGTGGCTTGTTAGAATTTGCAAAAATTGTCAAGGTGATTCTGAGATGGTCTACAGTAATAAGCATGCATATACATACTAAAGAAAATTATTTTCTTGCTAAATGACTTAAAACTAACATACAAATCACTTGCATGGCAATAGGCAGCTCTGAAATTAACCTAGCCAGGGTTAATTTCTTATTACTGTATCATCAATAAAAATATTTATTTGGTCCTCTTTTGCATGTTTTTTAAAATTTGAATCTTTATTGGTACATTGAATATACACATCGTGATCACACACAATTTCGAGAATTTGTACCAGTATATGACATGATTGAATTCTCATTTTTTCTCATTCCTCCATCCACCCCACAACCCTCCATCCCTTATACACATAAGCTTTGTTTCCCTTTCCCTCCCTGTTCCGAACTAAAATAAGCAACTAGATGGGAATGAATTCTACATAAATTAGTTGAGCAGCTAAGTCACTATCTCCCCTCACAAAAATGATAAACCATTTTAATTTCTAATAGATCACTTACCATTTCAAACTAAAATGTTATCTGCTCCACTGAATGAGAAGATAATTATTAAACCTTAGCATGTTAGTGGCCTCCTGCAGTCTCTCATAGGCTTGAGGAGCTATTTTCCTTTCACTGTATCTAAAAGTCAGTGTCCCTACGTGCCCAGTGCCTACATCACAAACTGGCCTGCTTTTTATCAACAGTTAGCAAACCAAGTATACATGGAAATCAGATTTCGCAGAAACTGAGCATTTTAAAGAGTACTGTGAATGGCCTTGTCCTCCTTACAGCCACGTTTCTAATAGTGGCTCCTCACTGCCATCTCACAGCCTCAAAGTTCATCAAAGTTTTTCACGTTATTCAATGCAAATATTGAAACAGACAAAATACACTGTCACCACGTTAAAGTCATGGGTTTGATCTCATCGGTGCCTACTGCCTGTCAGAGATTTGCAGTTATAAGTGATAAAGAGAGACCCAGGAGAGAAATAGGACAGTGTGGAGCAGAAGACTGATTACGTGGGTTTCGGAATGTTGGTCATCATGGACAACTATAAGTATAGGAGAGTGAGGAAGTGTCTGAAAGGACCTGTGGACTATAGAGTCCCCTGGGAACATTCTTGTAAGCATATAACCACTTACTTACACATCCCTAAGGGACATGGAAGAGACCATGCTATACTTATCACTTAGATTTTGCCTAAAACTGTGGATAAGCTAAAAATACTGTATCCCTATAACACCCATCAAATCTCTTTGTGCTTTAAAATATTTGGATACATGTATTTATACAAATGAGTCTGTATGTACATATATATTCATTTTTAATTTTTGGAACTACAAACAAAAAAGGCTTACTTAAAAATGTTTTCCATTGGTATATATGAACTTGGAGAGGCAGTATTTGGTGATTAAGCTTCTTTTCCTAGGGAAACAGGTTTATTAAAGAAAAGAACCAAACATAGTGAATCTATGCTACAGTTATGAATAGTTATACAGAGAATCTTCAAGACAACATTTATCTCAGAAAACACTGTTTCACTTTGCATAAAGCCAGAGTGTTCTATAAACCTTTGTAAAAGAAAAACATTGTACTCAGGATATACACAGCATAAGGCTCAAATGTATCACATTCTTCATAGTAACAACACTGTTTGTACTTGCATGTGTTATAGTAGCAAACAGGAAAAAAAAATTATCCAGGGAAGGGGACCAAGAGATGGAGGGAGGGAAGAGAGAGATTCCAAATATGAACTCTGAAGCTGAAATGACTGCATTTAAATTTTGTCTCTGTTATTTCTAGTATTTTGTCCCAAATACTGATGATGTTCTGCTGACAAAATGCCTCCATGGAGTTTAATTGCAATGTTAGCACTCTGCATTAATTGAGTTTTGCATTAATTGCATTAATTGAGCTCTACATAAGTGAGTTTTGAGTTGCAGTTTGGGTGCTCATCTCTACAAGGTTCGCCATCCCTGGTCTAAGCTTTACAAGAGACTGCGTCAGGGATTGGCTTTCTCTGTCCACCTCTGGCTTCTTCCTTCTGTAATATAGATTCCTAGGAAGTGTCTTGCTCTCCAAACTCTATCTCAGCATCTGCTTCTAGAGGGTCTAACTGATACTGAATAATATTTTGCCACACAAATTCACTTTTGAAGTAAATTTGAAGCAATAGTAGAACTCAAGGAATTTAAAACTTGTAACTTTTTGTTGGGAAGGTTTCTAAGGCTACTGCTATGCCAAAAAGAAAAAAAAAATGTAGTCACTAATTCGGTAAACAATATTTACCGAATAGTTTGTACTTGTGCATAGGGTAGATGTTGAAGGTAATAAAGTTGAAATTGTCCTTGTCATCGTGGCATTTATGGTCTAATGGAGAAGAAAAAATATATAAAAATCCCAATCAAGTGGGTTATATAATATAATGATATACAGGGGGAAATATTGATGACTACTATAAAAATATATAACAAGGGTAAGCTTACTTAATGCAGAAAAGTATGCATATAAACTGATATGTAAAGGATGAACAGATGTTAGCTACACAAAACAGATAGGAAACAATGTTCAGGCACTAATTTGGAAGACTGTAAAAATTCTATATTTTTTAACATTCCTTCGAAGGATGTGTTCTATTAAATTAAAATAAAAGGCAATCAAAATAGTTGGAGGTAACTCAGGGAAAGAGTAAAATGGAGATTCCATAAAAGAAATTGCCAGGTAATCTACCAAAGGTGAGGAATATCACAAGTTCAAGGCTGGCCTACACATCTTACTAAGACCCCAACTCAAAATAAAAAATAAAAAACGTACTAGAGACTAACTCAGTAGTAGAGTGCTCCTGGGTTCAATTCCCAGCACTGCACAAAAATGGTTTAAAATCACTGGATGACAGTTACACAAAAGAAATATAGAAGGGACTTTATGAATATTTCAGGCCAAAATTCTATTTGTTATGAATACCGGTTGTGCACTGAAGGATATTTAGCAGGATCCTGGAATTCCACTCACTAGATGTCAGTAGCATCACCTCCAAGTTGTAAAAAACAGATATTATTTGTAAAATCTACCCAACACCTCGTGGGATCAAAATTTTTCCCTTTCCATTTAGAATCACTATCCTATATGAAACATACCTAAATCATGTCACCAATCTTTTCATTTGTCAGGAACATACATACTAAACCCTACAGTTGTTAATAGTTTTGTTTGTATAAACTGTTTGGTACCAGTAAAATTTTGAAAATAGAAGGCAACATTAGAAATTAACTCTAATGCTTTCATATAATTATTGTGATTTTTTTTGAGACAGGGTCTTGCTTTGTAGTTCAGTCTGGCCCTGAGCTCACTATGTAATCCAGGCAAGTCTGGAACTCAGCAATCCTCCTGTCTCTGCTTCCCAAGTGCTGGGATGACAGGCGTGAGTCACCACACCCGGCACTGTGGTATGTGGTATTGATTGCTGGTGGGCGTGAGTCTCCATGCCCAGCATTGTATGTGGTTACCGGGATCAAACTCAGGACCTTGTGCTTGCGAGGCAGGTGCCAGAACCACTGAGCTAAATCTCCGGCCCTCATATAATTATTATATTCTGCTTTTAAGTAGGATTTGTAATTGTGACTTTAACAGCGAAGACACCTTTCTTGAAAACATTTTTGAAAATTGATTTCTGCACTTCTAAAAATTTAGTTTTAGAGCCAATTATGGTGGTGCACGCCTGTAATCTCAGAGCTTGGGAGGCTGAAGCAGGAGAATCTCTGAGTGCTCAAGGCCAGCCTGTGCTGCATAATGGGCTCAAGGACAACCTGAATAACATAACCAGACCTTGTTGCAAAAAGAAAACCAAAAAAATTCGTTTTATAAAAAAATTTTGCATTTTGTATGCTATAAAAAATTGTATTTAAATGTTAGTCTTTTGATTAGATTCTGTCAAAAGCACAAAGTGCATGAGAAAGTAGGGATCATAACTTTAAATGATTTTGCTAAAAATAGCAGAAAAAATAAATTCATGTATCGATAGAAAACCATGATCACTTTTATGTAAAATGAAACAATATAGTACTGAGTGAAAAGGCCAAAAGTGATAGCGACCACATTCATGTGAGTGGCTGCTGGTTCTGAAGTTGGAGGCAAGAAGACGACTGTAGCAAATGTGCACAAAGAATTATAAAGTTGCCAGGCGTGGTGGCTCACGCCTGTAATCCCAGCACTTGGGAGGCAGAGGCACGAGGACTGCTGAGTTCGCAGCTTGCCTGGGCTACATAGTGAGCTCAGAGCCAGCCTGAACTACAAAGCAAGACCCTGTCTCAAAAAACAAAAAAAAAAAAAATAATGCCTTAATACCATTATCAAGTTAGGAATCAAAATATACTGTCAACTTGGATAGACTAGAAAACAAGAAAATGTGCACAATGCATAAAGTGGATGACAAAAATTAGACAAGGGAAATTCTTGTTTGGATAAAGAAATTTCCTCTTCTACATTGCAGACATAATTCAAGAATAGAAAGAGAAGGATAGTCTCCAAATATGATAGTGACTAACAGAAAAGACAGAACATTTCAAATATTTTAACTTTGGGGAGTGAGAGTTTAAAACAGAAAGTTAAAAGCAGAGGATTCCATTTTGACTAATTTTTTGGTCTGCACTTACATTATTCAAAGTTAACCTTACAAAACAACCGGCCCCCAACCTGATTTCCCATACATTTCATTCATTGTTCCTTCTCATTTCCTCTACTTCGTCTTTAAATATCCTTCAAGGGAGTATCTGTATTGCTTGTTTTCATGTATTCATTGACTTGCTCTCTAAACTCAAGAAATTGTTCTCACAGGAGTGGAGCAAGATGCTAGGATAGGATTCTCCAGCAATCATACTTAACAGATGCATGAAATGAACAACTCTCCACATGTCATCCAAATGTCCCGTCACTCATGGTTCTTTTCATTCCACTGTGTGGCCACAGCTGTCTCTCTGTCATGTCTCCTTATACTCTATTCCCAAATGCATATCTGACTCCTGCTATTTCTTCTGATACAAGGGCCCATGTTTTCTCACTTAACACACCTAAAAAAGTTAATTATTCTTTTTGAAAATTCTTAATTTTCTCCATTTGTGTTTTAACTTTATTTAAGACATTGTTATTCTCTGAACCTAAAATATTTATTATTTTGTCTGCCATTTGTATTTACAATACACATTTAATGGTCCTTAAGTCACCTCACTTATAATGCAAAGATGTCTATTTTCCCTAATTTTGCAGCATTTTTCTGTCTTTTACTAGCAAGAGGAAATTTCAGATAAGTACTGAAATGTTACCACTTGATTTACCCAACTGGGAATTTGCACCATCTCGAATCAGGATAATACCAGTGAAGTTGTTAGAACCAAGCAGTTATTGAAATATAAATGAGAAATAAAGAAACAAAGCTAAGCAAAACAAAACAAAACATTTATTACCTAAGAAGAAGGATTTAGGAAAAGTTGTTGGAGTACACAAAGAAGTAATGGATCATTCTATGATTGCTGAGAAAATAGGATGATACAATATAAAAGCAGTATTGATGATCGACAATTCTATTCTATAAATATTTGCTGTCAACTTTGACTGCATTCTATTGTTTCTCTATTAGCGACTTCCTAATGTGTGCCTTTGTTTATAAGAAGGCCAACAACATACAACTGAGTTAGATAAATGTTGTCATTCTTCGAAAATTTAATCAAAGTACGTGTGTTACAAGGTAGGCAATTACTTATAAATGACAAATATCATTTAATAAACATCTAAAGGACATATTGATACCAT
This sequence comes from Thryonomys swinderianus, assembly GCA_004025085.1. Taxonomy (NCBI): domain Eukaryota; kingdom Metazoa; phylum Chordata; class Mammalia; order Rodentia; family Thryonomyidae; genus Thryonomys; species Thryonomys swinderianus. Next base: position 40,762 of record PVIC010005246.1, read on the forward strand.
TTAGGTAAAGGACTAGACGTACTAGTATGGTGTTCCATAGAAATTTTATTTAACCTGTTGAATGCTCTTGAGTTGTTTCTTGAGGCTGTCTGTTTCCTACATACAACATTTACTGGATAACAGTCACAGATTATTTATCTTTTCCTCAAGTTGTTTCTTGCAAGTCATCAGGATGTAGCTATTTGAGTATATTTGATATCCCAAATCTTTTGGCCAAAACTGTAAGCCAGAATCAATGAAGGAAGCATGGATAAAAGAAAGAACATTAGGGCTGGAGATTTAGCTCAGTGATTCCTGTGCCTGCCTTGCATGCGCAAGATCCCTGGTTTGATCCCCGGCAACCACATACAACAATACCTGGTATGGTGACTCACGCCCACCAGCAATCAATACCACATACCACAGTGCAGGGTGTGGTGGCTCATGCCTGTCATCCCAGCACTCAAGAGGCAGAGGCAGGAGGATTGCTGAGTTCGAGGCTTGCCTGGGCTACACAGTGAGCTCAGGGCCAGCCTGAACTACAAAGCGAGGCATTGTAAAAAATAAAAATAAAAAATAAACAAAATTACCATTAAATTCATTTGGAGTTCTTTATTTGGGTAATGGATTGGATTCAATGACTGAAGTATAGTGTCTTGGAACTGTCATAGAGATTTACAGAGTTCTTAAGGATGTCTTATGACCCTTTAAAATTTGGCCACTCAGCCCCAAACAAGCAAACAACTATACTGCTGCTCTTAAGGTATCCATTTAAGAAAGAAATCCTTGTCAAAAAGCTTTTTTTTCTAGATATGTATCAACTAACATGCTACATTTCTATTACACATTCAGTTTTAACTTGGCAAATCTTTGTGTTTTTTTTTTTTTGTTAAAGTTTAATCCGGGTAAGAATTGGAATAAAGCATTATTCAATATGTTTCAAAGTACACTCCAATTATCAGTACAAATATCAGATATCTCTTTACCCTTGAATCAAAGTCATTACAACAATTTAATGGCTTTCACATTTTCTAGAGATGTCTAATAGCTTTAACTGCTTAATACTTTATGTATACTATGAAAAATAAGTAGAGTTAACTGGTGAAAAGATAAAATAATTGAAGGTCTTCCGTCTATTTTGTTTCTTTCACCCACAACTTCTCCTTAAAATTCAATACTAAACGTTCTCTGTTTTTTATGTTCAAAATTCAGAACTCACAAAAATGAAAACTTAGTCCTTTCCTAGAGAAGCAAAATTATAAATATTATACAAGCTAGATAAAGCTGCCATTACTTCTCCCCAATAATCTCTTTTCAAATACACTGCAACCAAAAGATTATTTTTCTTTGACTCAAAAGTAAATAGCAGGAACAGAAAGGTGATTTCCTTCACAAACCACGTGTTTACTTAAAAAAATAAGTCACAGAATAGCAATTATGTTCTACAGCTTGCTGAGCGAGTTTTCCTTAGAATGATAAAGTACAACCACGGACTACATCACATCATAGTCAGCCATGACAGCTGAGAGCAGGCCTGATTACGGTAACAGAGAGACTTACACGTACTGTAGCATGCAATTTGTTGACCTACAGAGTGCCAGTAGTGCTCACGATCTTCTCTCCTGTCACGGGCGGGAAGCCACCTTAGGATGGAAGAACCACCACCTGTTTTTATTGAAAACCACAAACTGCCTACCTATTATTTGACTTTTAATGACCAAAACTTTAAAAAGATGTATATATGTAAATGACAGATTGGATATCTATTTACATTTCATTCAACTCAAAAGTTCTTTTTCCAGTAAATATATTAACAATTTACAGAGGAAAATATAGAAATCCCATGTGTTTATTGATTGTCTATGCTACCAGTCACCTGCTGTCTCATACAAAATGTGCTTACTGTATGTTCTTCCTCACAATATTAAAGGTGTTATGAGGATGTTGATTTTAAAGTTACAAAAATAGTAATAGCCAAAAAGAGAAATGTGAAATGCAGAGGAAAGCCAAAATTGTCAATCTAACAATACACTTAAATTAATATAATTTGATGTAAAATGATAATGATGTATTACACCATTTTCAACACTGGACCTAGGTAGTAGTTCTTTTAAGGAAATGAAGATCACACCTATAGAAAGTTAGAAAACGTTATTTTTATCCTTGTGTTGATGCTAGTTAAAAGTAGATACTGAATTTTTTACAAGTCAAATCTTATAAAGTGTCATGAGTGCTTCAGTGTTCATGAACTGCTTTCTCTCCTATGTAGAGTATGTTTTAGGAAATTTGTGCCTCTTCACGGGAATTAAAAGAGAGTTTTATCTATTTTAGATAGGATGACTTGGTACCTTTCAAATACATAGTAATTAGACGAATTAAATAGCAATTTCCACCACTTAAAGTAAATAGAACTATAGATATGTATATATTCATATAACTGCCCATAGTTATAACTATATGCATATATTCTTAAGGAAAAAATTCATTCCTGCACACCAACACACACACATCTATATATACATATATATGGTTCAAATATCTTGTAATATTCAACAGATTTCATTTATTGGTGTTTTCTTTAATCAAATAAAATAAGGGTTTTACTGCTACAAAGGGGTTAGACTTTACATTAGAAATAAAGTATGATTAAGTAGCGGAAACAATGAACTGTGACACAGTAAATACCCTTCCTGGTGGTTAAAAAGAAACAGAACTGAGTAGCAGTTATCTTCACTGCCTTGCAACACTGCATTTGGTCAAAATTTACTGATCAATCAATAGATATAAAGATACTAGGACCAAATAAATGAAATGGCCTAAGTTTTCTATGAAAAAAAAAATGCTTGGAACAATAAACAAATTCACTTTTACTATTTTATTAAGATAAAACATGCATTCCTTTTCAAAGTGGTATGATTACTGGCAGAATTTTATACTCTGAAATAAATCAGTGACATCCATCCCTCCACTCGCAGGCTCCTGATCATTGCACCACGGAAACCAATATGAAGCTCAGATATGTTTTCTTAATCTAATCAATTTATGGTATGGGTTAAATGTGACTGTACAAAACTGGGCTGAAACATTTGTTTACCAAATTACGTGGGCAGGGTAGGGATGCAGCTCAGAGACAGGGCTCTTCTTCTCACCCAGGAAGCCTCAGTCTCACACCCAGCACTGGAGAGACAAAAAGAAGAAAGACATAAGCAAATTTTACTGAGCAAGTAAGAAGCATCACAAAACCTGGTGAACAAAACCTAACCATTTTTATGTTGTTTGCATTTAGTGTGTATAATCTCTCTAAAGGGTTTTGCTAACAGTTTTTCAGACTGATAAAACACAAAAATAGTCTATAAAATTACTGAACAGCTCAAATTATTTTGTGAAAATTTATTCTTGGGGAGAAATAATGATAAGTATCAAACCCAGCCTCTCGACACGCTGGACAAACCCCTTAACACTGAGGCATACTCTCAGCACCCTTTAGATAACTTTTAAAGTTGAACACTCAAATGTTTTGATCTTATTTACTTTACTCATTGCTGGGTGAAAATACCCTACACCCAAAGTTAAAAGGGAAAGCTGTCTTAGCTCACAGTTTGTAGAGGTTTCAGTTCAGAGTTGGCTGGCTACAAGGCAGGGTGAATGACAGAGGGGCATGACATCACAGAAGAGAAACAAACAATACGTTGCACAAAGAAGATAGCAAAAACAACAAGGAACTTTAACAACATCCTTTTGCTCCTTTTACTTTGTCCAGGATATTTAGGGCAAGAAACATTCACACCCCTAATACTAGTGTCTTGAACCCTAGTGTTGTACTATGAATCAGAAACTCTCTGTAGATCCAGCTGCCTTGGAAAACCACACATATGACTGCATGCAGCTTTCCTAGGACATCTAGACACAAGCCGTGACAGATATTTTTCCTTGAGAAATACTAATGGCAACCAAACCACATGATCTTTCACCCTTATTCTGAAAAAAACAAACAACAAAAAAAGATTAAACACTTTAAGATTATTTCACTTGTACATATGGGTTCCTATGCTTTCTCATTAAATAAAATAAGTCACTATTGTTTGGCTTCAAGCATTACCATTTGTTTACAATCTAATTCTTTGCAAGGTTTTTCTATTCTGAAGAAGTAATCTCTTTTTCAATAGCATATTATTATGTACTTTAATAAAATTTCCCTGAAAAATCTTAAAAAATGAAAGATGTTATCAATCATTTTGCTACTCTTTAAAATACTCAAGTGAAAAATAAGTATTTTTTGAGGGATCTCAGGACTTGATTTGTAGTCACATGCTCCCCACTAGACCCATTTCTTTCTTTAGATTTCAATAAGTTCTCCCCAGAATTATAAAAGTATGATTGACAAAAAAAATCTATCTAAGAGTACAAGATGATAAGTTTTTTTATTTTTTTGAGACAGGGTCTCGCTTTGTAGTTCAGGCTGGCCCTGAGCTCACTATGTAGCCCAGGCAAGCCTCAAACTCAGCAATCCTCCTGCCTCTGCCTCCCGAGTGCTGGGATGACAGGCGTGAGCCACCACACCTGGCAAGATGATATGTTTTAAGTTACAAAGGGAATAAGGGAGGAAGGGGGGAAGGGAAGGAAGGGCAAAGGGATTTTAAAAAGAAAACAGTTATATATATATATATGGCAAAGGGTTGTAGGGTGGGTCGGGAATGGGAAAATGAGAATTAAGTCATGTCATATACTGGCACAAATTCTCAATGTTGATTGTGATCATGATTTGTATATAAAATGTACCAATAAAATAAATTTTTAAAAGAAGAATGGAAGTAAAAATGGACACAGTACTCTTTGTAGATAGGGAGGGGAAGAAGAGTTGAAAGGAAGGGAAAAGGATGGGGGAAAAAGAAGAATCAAGATACATTACACACAGGTACAAATTCTCTTAAGTGGATGTAATTATATGTGGCAAACATATACTAATAAAAATTAAAATCAATAAATAAAATAATTGTCATAATAAATGCAATTCACATATTCATCATTTCATGTAGTTATACTTTATATAGTAGGAATACTTAATTTTTACCCTCTTAGCAAAGTGTACAGTACAATATTATTAATTATAGTCATCAAGATATATATATAAAATCCATGAAATTTATTAATCTTATAACTGAAAATTTGCAATGTATGATCAATATCTTTCAATTTCGCCTACATCCCCAGCCCTATAACCACTGTTCCACTTTCTATTTCTATGCATTCAACTTTTAAAATTCCCAAAATAAGTAAAACTATGCATCGTTATTCCCTTTTATGTCTATCTTGCTTCACTTAGCATAATGTACTCCAGATTTATCTATGTCACAAATGCAAGGATTCTCTTCTTTCAGATGACTTCATAATATTCCATTGTGCTTGTATATCACATTTGTGCATCTATAGATCAATTGATGGATACAGTATAGTTGTTCTCATACCTTGCTTCTTATGAAAAATGCTGTGACATACATGGGAGTCCATATATCTCTTTGATTTTATTTCCTGTGGCTAAAACTCAGAAAGTGGACTTCTAAACCATATGATAGTTATATTTTTGCTATTATACTCTACCTATTTATTAATTTATTATAGATATTATACATTTATGGTATACTTAAAATTACTATACTAATACTATAGTCAAGCTAATTAACATATATTCATCTTCACACAAGTTACCTTTGTGTGTGTGTGTTTGTGTGTGTGTCTGTGATGAAAGTAAGATCCACAGTCAGGTTAGTGTGTCTCTCAGTGACAGAGCACCTCTTCAGCATCAAGGAGTCCATGGATTTAATGTCAGTGTTATTAATTACAGTCATTAATAGCTTATATGATGTGTTAAGTTCAAAAACTTACTCAAAACTGAAAGTTCATACTCTTTCACCAACATCTATCCAGTTTTCCTACCTTCCCACCCTTGGTTACAACCACATTCGTCTATTTTTACGTATTTCCCTAGTTAGGTTCGACATTTAAGTGAAATAGTATATGTTTTGTCTGGTTAATTTCACTTAAAATAATGCCTCTGAATCCATCTATGTCTTACAAATGACAAAATTTCCATCTATTTAAAAGCTGAAGACAAATTCAATGTAATAGATGCATACACAAGGATACACACTCACTATATTTTCTTTATTCATAAACTGATGGTCATACATTTAGATTAATTCTTCATCTTGGCAATTATAAATAGTGCTGCCATAAATACAGAAGTTTATACACATCGTTATGGTACTGACATCATTTCCTGTGGGCATATAACAAAAAGAGATAGTGCTGTATCCTGGTAGTTCCGTTTTTTATTTTTGATGACACTCCATATTATTTTGCACAATGATCATGGCAAATTTTAAAGATTAGAAGAATTAATCCTGTAAAGATATCCATATATTCCAAAGAAACACGCAGACTCAACACAGTCTGTATTAGCCTAATGGCATTTTTCACAGAAATAAAGAACACATTTTTAAAATTTGATTATTAAAAAAAGTCCCAAATAGTTAAGACAATGCAGAGAAAGAATAGTAAGTTAAAGATATTACACATTCTGAATTCATATTATATTAGAAAGCTCTAAGAATCAAAACAATATGGTACTACATAAGAAACACACATAAAGACTGGTGGAATAGAACAAACAGAAATAAAACCATGTGTACTTAATTTTCTAATTTTTGAGAAGCATGTAAAGAATGCGTAGTAGCAAAAGGAGAGTCTCAGTAAAGGTACTGAGAAAGCTGGATATTCACATGTAAAAGAATGAAAACAGAACTTACGCCATACATAAAAAAAAATCAAACCCAAATGGATTAACAAGTTAAATATAAGAACTGAAACCATGAATGTCCTAAAAGAACACATAGAGAACAGGTTGCTTGACTTTGGTCTTGACAATGAGATTTGGGATAGGATACTAAAAACATATGAAACAAAAACAAAAATAAGCAAGTTGGATTGGACAGACCAAGAAAATTCTTGCATACCAAAGAAAACCAACAAAATTTTAAAAGGCCATAGATATGTACATAGATAAAATACTTACAAAACTTTTATGTGATGAGGTTAATATCCAAAATATATAAGAAAATCACATAGCTCAAAAGCAAATTAAATCAACAAAATCTCACCAAATAGCCCTATTAAAAACAGGATGGAAGTACTTGAGTAGAAGTATTTCCAAAGAAGACATAACAAGGAGTCTACTTGTGCAGGAAAATGGATTTTATTCAAAACTAGGAGATATCACCACATACCTGTTAGTATATCAATTATCAAAAACGAGATTGTAAGAGTTCACAAGAGTATGGAGTAAAGATATTTCTAATTTCAAACTTTTGAGGAACTTCCAAAATGTAGTCCACAATGACTGAACTTAAACATTCCTATCAACAGTATTCAATGATTCCTTTTTCTACACTACTTCTGCTAGTAACTGTTCTAACAGATGTGAGATGGTACAGCACTGCCCTGTTATTGGCATTTACCAGATGCCCAGTGATTCTGAGCATCTTTTCACATACCTGTTAGCCATTCGTACATGTTTTTAATCATAGGAAATTAAAACTTAAATCACCACTCGATTCATTTTTCCACTTAACCATCATATTTTCTGTTTAGGAAAATTTCAAGTCTTAGTTCTTTTTCTATCTTCATAGCAATGAAGAAAATGTAAAATGTTTACATTTAACTTCCCAGAATTATATGTATTTCAATTTTTATAAAACAAATGACCAGCTCTTTGTTTACCCATTGACTGATGTTCTTGCTTACTCATTATTGCTGACAGAGGGCAGTTCCAAAATAAACCAAACCACTTTAAAATAAAAAAGGCCTATTGTTCTGATGCTATTTCCAGTTTCCTTTCTTTCTTAGAATTCATATTGCAAACCAATTATTTACATTCCTTGTCTGTTTGAGCTGTGACAAATTTCTGAAGATTTAGCCTTAATAAATAACCTGAAAGATGAGATTTGAATCTATCAATAGAAGATACAGATCTGCTTTTATTACCTTTAGTTATAAAACAAAATAATAATTCATCAAGGGGCATCTTGAAAATGCTGACTCACACAGTAGGACTCGATCATGTAAATAGAAGTACAAAACATTCTTGTTTTGCATGTTTTTGAAAGGAGGAAATGAGTGCTTTAAAAAAAAAAAGCCAGTGAAATAATCACCATGTTCAACATAGTGGAAACTCATTTGAGCTATAAACAGCAAAATGAGGGCATGTACAGTAGTAGTTAAATACATGCTATGAACCTGGGTCAAAATGTCAAAAAAGGATATCCACGGAAGTTAAAGAAACTAGTCTTGGGAGGTATAGAAATGAGTGCATATCAAAGATATATAAATGAACATAAATCATTTAATAAGAGTTTCTAATGTTCTGCTAAGTATCTGGAGCTCTGTTATATGTCTGCACTTAAAATATTATACATTCCTTTGCATAACTCTCAAATTAGAATTTTTTGTAAATAAGTTAAGTGACTAAGAATGGACTTTAAGGACTGTGGGAACCTCCTGAAATTTATAGTGCACCATCTGTACTGGAATTTAGAAGAACTACAAAGGATGTTGATGGCAATAGGAATATTTGAAAATCTCAGTCAGACTAAAGCCAAGTTATGAGAGGTGGCAGATAGTTATTAAGCATTAAGAAAATTAAATATGATATATTTCCAATTACTAACAGCTAATATAAATGGTTTATTATTTTACAGGATTTATTTGAATTGATTCAGTTGATCTTGGCCTAACATGAGAATGACACTAATGTCTACAATTTCTAAATAAGGAAACTGAAGGGCCAGGGATTTAGTTCAGTGGGATCACGCCTACCTTGTAAGTGCAAGGGCCCGAGGTGGATCCCAGCTACCGTCAAAAATAAATAAATAAATAAATAAATAAATAAAATGTACCAATAAAGATAAAATTTTTTAGATAAATAAATAAATAAATAAGGAAAATGGAGCATCGTGACTTTACATTATTTGTTCATGTTCCTAGCAAGTGAGTAATGGAATCTACTAGATGCTAAAAATAACAGAAAGACAGAGAGAGAGAGAGAGAGAGAGAGAGAGAGAGAGAGAGAGAGAGAGAGAGAGTTATATTTTCATTTTGTTTTGTTGCATTTTACAGTACTGGAGATGGAACTCAGGACCTTAGGTGTACTAAGGAAATGTTCTACCACTGAGCTATATCCCCAGCCTCAAAAAGAGTTCTTAAAGTAGATGCAGAAGGAAATGGAAGTATAGTTCTGTTTTCTCACCATTTTGGCAAAATCAGAACACGAGTGATATCCAAGTATAATTTTTCTTTGAAAAGATTTTCAAAAATGTTTTACATTTTTATTTTTAATTAACAAAAATGGCAGTCGAGGACAGCATATTTTGGAAAAGAACGAAGGATTTACATCTATTAGAGATCTGCTAAGTGCCAAGCATGTATCTTGTGTAGTTGAATCATTAAAACAGTACTGCATATTGAGTATCAAACTCTTTTGTCATATGAGAGTGCTGAAATGGAGAAAATAGTCACTTGTCCCATCACAAGAAAATGAAAGACAGAAATGCATTTCCAACATACTATGATTATAGGCTTTTCTCAAAAATATCATGGTGCTGCCTAGAAAAGGCCAAAGTAGATTCAGTGCATCTACTGAATAAGTCACGCTGAAAACAAACACTGTTCAGAATTTTGAAATAAGATCATAAAATCAGAAAGAATTTAAACATGAAGTCTTGGTTTAAAAAATGGGCATAATCAAGAACTATTATCAAGGGCCAGAGGGTTAGCTCAGTGGTTCCGGCACCTGCCTCGCAAGTGTAAGGACCTGAGTTCGATCCCCGGTTACCACATATAATGCTGGGCGTGGTGGCTCACGCCTGTAATCCCAGCACTCGGGAGGCAGAGACAAGAGGACTGCTGAGTTCGCGGCGGCTTGTCTGGGCACCATAGTGAGCTCAGGGCCAGCCTGAACTACAAAGCAAGACCCTGTCTCCAAAAAAAAAAAAAAAAAGAACTATTATCAAAAACACTTTTAAGATATTAATTCCACCCAAGGGATATGCATTGTATTTAGATTCCTGCTGGTGATACAACAGAGATTTTCAAGCCAATGGTTTTAGTAATTTTTAACATTCTTTTATTGTATATAACTGAATGTATGTCCAAAAATAAATCAGACCATAGAATGACTATTTTAAGTATAGCAGATAATGATAAAGCTATTCAACTCTAGAGTTTTGGGCTTATTTTACTGCGAAAGACGTACTACAGTGTTTTAAGACTTCACTATATGGTATTTATGGGCCCTAGTAAACTGTTTTTCTGTTTAATCACTTGAACATAAGATGCCAGTGGTAGGTGCATTCTATTGTCTAACTTCATGAAAATTCCTTATGAAATTAGTTTTTATTAAGATTATGAGTTTAGAAAAATGAAGTAATATTCAACCAATTCAGTTGACATTAAGTTGTATTAATTATTCAATTATTTAGAGGCAGAATATTCATTTTTTTATTTATACACTCTTACAACATTCCTCCTCTCACTGTTTAATAGTAATCTTTGAAAGTTAGAGTCTAGAATTTTAATATTATGCACAATTGAATAATTGGGAAAAATGAAATATAGTTCATAAAGCATATACTCAATACAGTTTACTGTGCCATTCATTCCTAAGCAACTTTTAAAGTGATTGAACATTTCTATTTAATTTACCATTATGTAGGACTTAATAAAATAAATGTGTCCCCAACCATTTGCCATAAATCAATTTCCTTGTAAATTACCATTTTCTACACAGTTCTATCATAGAATGAGAGGCAGAATTATTTTGAGAAGAATTTATATATATGGAAGATACAATAAAACTGAAGTAAGGAATTCAAGGGAGCCAGGCGTGGTGGCTCACGCCTGTAATCCCAGCACTCGGGAGGCAGAGGCAGGAGGATTGCTGAGTTCGAGGCTTGCCTGGGCTACATAGTGAGCTCAGGACCAGCCTGCACTACAAAGCGAGACCCTGTCTCAAAAAAAAAAAAAAAAGCAGGAATTCAAGGGAATATGGAATAGTTACAAATCTAAAGGAGGGTTACATTTAAGTAAATAGGAACTGCTATTACTTGTTACTATATTTGATAAGAAATATAATACTTGCTATTTTCAACAATAAATAACTATTTAGATTCAATAAAATTATGGCTCACATTGTGGTGGCTTCAAAATATGATGCAAATGTATGTGACACTCTTCTAATTTCTCACCCTTTTAAAGTGAGATGGCCTGAAATAATCACTTCTGAATTATATAATGCACTAGGAGTAACATTATACAGTTCCCCAGATGAAGCCTTGGGAAGCACAAATTCAGTTTGGCTGTCTTTGTCATGTATGGCTCATTTTAGGAATAGCCATTTTGCCTGCTGCAAGAATACTCAGGCTGCTTTGAGAAAAAGAAGCTCCCGTGCCAACAAGCATGAGCAAATTGGCATTCGTACGAATTAACCACACTAGAAGAGCATCTCCTAACCTCATTAGTCCCTTGGTTGACTGCAAAGATAAAGGTGTAGACCTCCAGTCAGGGAAGGCAAAAAGGTAAAGGTTCAAAAAGGCATTGTCTCCTAGCATTTGAGGAACGTAAAAGAAGCCACAAGACAGTCATTTTGACTGAAGCATAATGAAAAGGGAGTGAGTAGAAAAAAGGAACTCGGTGGTGAGGTAGGCTGACTAGTTGAAATTCAGTTATTTTCACTTTGAAGTACAGTAGATGTCTCATTTCTAATAACATGTCTCAAAACACCACTGTTTAAGTCAGAAAAGCTACAAAACAGCCCTTTCTACTTATTTAGAACATTTCTGGAAGGCACATTCGCATTGCACTTGCTTGACATTTAATCAAAGTTTTAGATTGGCAAAATGATAGGTTGAAGCTGCTCACTGTAAGTCACAACACCTCATTTGATAGCATGCTGAATAATAGATGAAAGTATTATATCAATTTCAATTCATCCCTTCAATTCATGTCCATGAGGACCAACTAAAATATGTTAGTTATTACATGAAAAAATATGGTAGAACCTCTGCAATACTATCGAACTGCATTGCCATTATTTCTCAAGATATGAACCCAACATCATCTTGTATTTTTCTTTATATGTAACTTATTTGTAGCAAGAACACATAATAACTTAAATATTTAATATTACATCCAAGCTCAAAATGGAGGTCCATTAATAGTTTAATTAAAATATTTCCACCTGTATTCTTATTTTAAATAAAGAATGTAGAAAGTTAAAGGTATTTATTTTAATCTTATTCCAACTGGAATTTCCAATACCCCTTTCTTAAAATAGGGAACATTGGGGGAAGCAAACCCTTTATTTCCTTATGTGTTGACAAGTTTTCTGTATAGGCCAAGCCTGGAAGCTTACACATGGGAACATACACAAGGTGCATTTTATTTGGATTGGTAAGATGCTTATTTTGAAAAATAAAATCTTGGAAATAAATGAGAAAAGTCTTCTCTTGAAATTTGATCTATGAATTAATGTCAAATGAATCATAAAGGAGAAACATCAATGTACTTTAAATGCTAGTATTATTCCTGGTTTTGATTAACCATTTTATTTTTTCTTTCTATTTAGGAGACTTGACTGCAAACAATAACTTATATAAAGAAAAAAGTAGATTGGCTTGAGGTTGACTGGTAATTAAATTAAAGTAGCAAAGCTGAAGATTGTTTTGAACAAGCTGGAGAGTGCTAGAGCTGCTGTGTAAGGAACATTTCCTAGGATTAACTGTCTCCTCTTATCTTCCCACACTCCCTTTCCAGTGTTTCGTTGTGCTTTTCTTCTCACTACAGATCTTGCTAAGGAAGGAAACAATGTTACTCATGTCAAAACATCTGCTCTACTGCAGATGAACTCTGATGTGGAGGTGCTGATAGGTTGATCATTTTTAATTTTAGAAATGTTGATGATAGCTTTGCACATAGATATCTCTTTCATTGTTGAATATAAATCTGATTATGAGGGATGAACCATTTTAGATTCTGAAACTCTAGTATTTGATCTAGTAAGCTTGTAAATGTGAACCTGACAACGGTGAATTAACCAAAATAATCTCTTCTGGTGAGGCTTTTGTGTAGATGGATTTTCATCATTTTGCACATACATACATACATTGCTTTGTTCTTTTTAATTTATACAGATGCATTATCTAAACCAATTTCAGTGGATTTCTTTTGAATTTCTTCTTCTTGAACACTTTCCTCACATCCTTCTCCTAATACATTCCCTTCCCATTTTGGCAATAAATAATTCTGAAACTTGGAAAAATTGAGTATTTTCATATGCTTTTGAAATTTTACAGTGATGTATACTTCAAGGTATTCTCACTCCATTTGGCTAAACTGATCAATAACGTGCTCCCAGGGACTTTGGGTTGCCATTTATGGAAAATGCATTGCTACAGACTGTATTAAAATGAAAGTTACTAAGTTCTTCACCATGAGCTATGGACTATTTAGATAATTATAACATTATTTTTATAGATATTTATCTTCTCAAGATTGCAAAATTTCATATGTAAGCACATAAGAATTTTTAAGGTTAAAGGAGGTTAGTACTGTATGTCAATAATTCAGTATTTCAAATAGCAATTTTCACATTTCTAAGTAATAAAGCTTCTTTTCCCTTTAAATATGAATAACCTTATGATCACTTCCCCATGAAAAAAAATCTCTCTCCACTTTCCTTAGTACATTTCCTCTGAGCAGTGAAAGCTGTAGGATTCTTTTGATGAAATTTAGAGTTTAGTTAGTAGAGCTCACATTTTCTGATTTAATATTTCCACTGAATAGAGTGTTGTTTTCTTTGTTGGTCAGCATTATGAAATGTGTGTTTATGGTAAGCCGCTCCAAACCAGTCTTTAAAAGTAAAAAACAAACTGTAGTCGTTTTCTTCCTTCCGACACAGATATATTCATGACATACTTTCATTTTAAATGTATAGCATAATATATATTCTTACTTTGTAAACATAATTTTATGTGACTAATAAAAAACGTGATCACTTATTTTCCTTTTCAAGCTGTTAAGATACAAGCTGTGGATGTCTTCAATTTAACATATCATAATTAAATTGTAACCTCTTGCCTTTTCTTCTCCAAGAGGATTTCTTATCTATTATTTGAATCTTGTAAAATATTCTGTAAGATCTGACACATGGATATATTTATTAAACTAATGAAGTTCCCAGTTGCCTTAAAAAATCTAGTATATATTAACAAAACTTGCACTAGTGAAGCAGTATTTGAGGAAAACATGACTATACATGTAAAGTTGCTTAGCAGCTAATGTAAGTACAACAGGGACTAGAGGTGATTGCCTTGGGTACAGTACAACTCCTAACACCTTAGCAGTCAGAATTGTGTATCATGATTAAGAAACTGAATATTCAGCACCGGAAAAAAAAAGAAACTAATTCTAACATTAAATCTTGGTTCTCAGAAAGGAGCTACCCTGTGGAATAAGTATTTTATTATATCTGAAATAATTCTCAAACTTCTAATATCTTATTAACATGATATTTATTGGCAGTTAAGATAGGAGTACACAAATAAGGAAAAAGTCCCTAGCTTGTCTATGGGACAGGGGCCATTTCCTTTTCCCTGAGAGAATGAAATAAAAATGCAAGATGTAATGGCATCCCATGTGAGTTTGAACAGATCATGAAGATTTAGGGATCTTGATTTAATCTCCATCCCCATCCAGTTTTGCACCTAACTGAAGACAAAACAAGAATGCATTTAGAGATCTATCAAGTTAAAGTCTCAGAAATTTGCTTTAATTTGCCCAGTACCCTAATGTTTGCAGTTGGAGTTTCAGAAAGACTAAACATGCTCCCCCAAACTGGGTTAACCTCTTTACAGTATCAGGATGTGTGTGTGTGTGTGTGTGTGTGTGAGAGAGAGAGAGTAAATAACAAGGTTCTGACTACTCTACTTAGCAATATATTAAGAATTCTGATTTGATATAAAATAGATTATTCTAAATCACATATAACCATATTATCTCATCTATACAAGATCAACTAAAATGCATAAAAGGAAGTAAGTTTACGTTTACTGGATATGTTAGGTTTATTGTTATTCCTTTTCATATACTCTATGACCTTTGAAACTCATAATATTTTTAAGCATAGAGTATTATTGATCACATCACAGAGGCAAAGTGCATGAAAATGGGTGCTTAACATAAACTTTTTTCTAGCTTCTTCATGATTTCAAATTAGTAGCATAGGATCCATTCAATGAAATGGTATCTAAAACAATAGTACAGTTTTCGAGAAAGTGGTTCCTTTGACCATGATCACTAGTTTTTCCATTAACTGGTTTGTGGTTTACTAACTACACTTGAGTTACTATCTGGATTTTACATAATACTAGAAAAGCCATTAACCAAGAATGTAAGAAAGTCATCTCTTAACAATCCTTTCATTTTCATATCCATGCATTATCTCCCATTTTGAGATCTAAATTTGCTTAATGGTAGATTATTTTAATAGATTTATTAGATGTCTACCCTTTGGGTTTATATAAATTTACCTTATGATTTTCTTAGTTTGAACTATTTACCATTTCAGCGTATTTCATTTAGGATTATTCTAGGCTTCTTCATTCTTGTCATTATGTATCAGTTCAACCAGAGAAGCCAGCACAGTAAGGTAGGCACACGTGAGACATATATAAGGAAAGACCTTATCAAGTGGTCGTGGCTGACTAAGCGAGTCCAGTATCTGTAAAGCAGGGAATCAGGAAGGTATGACCATAAACAGATTTGAACCCAAGTACACGCATGGAAACTGTGCCCATAAGCCATCAGGAAGGAAGGATTATGAGCAAGATGGAAACTAATCATGGCACGGTAGATATTACCGTGCCCAGATGTAATCACTTCTCTGTGGCATGAAAGTTTTCGCCCTGCTTAAACTTCTTCTCACTGATTAAGTCAGCTCTCACCTGATCAAAAGTCAATTAAGTAGAGGCTTTAATTACTTCTGAAAAAACTCTTCACAACAAAACTTAGCTGAGGGTTTCAGTAACTGAGGAGTGTGACCTAACCCAATTGACATAGGGAAAAAAAATCCCTCTCAGACACAGGTTCTTGTGTACCCTGTTTTCCTTTCCCCTTTAACAATTTCTAAAGTAAACAGGCTGTGTTTGGTTTGATGTTACTACATTTATGAATGCAAATATCTTACTCAAACTTATTCTTATCAGTTTCTGAAATGAAACACAGCCTATTAATTTCTTCCTCCAAATTTGTATTAGAGTAAGTTACATATTTGCATACATGCCACCCACCTCAACTAACTACCTCTGTTATTTGGAATATAAGAAATTTGTGGCACACATTTCCTGCACCCAGATATCTTCCAGCACCTACAGGCTTTGCTGTCTCGCATTTCTCCTGTTCTCAGTTCTACCTTGGGCTTGCAAAACCAAACTCACAGGATATCTCCTACCCAGAGAGGCCTGGACTTCCCTTTTCCTATCAAGATAACACTAACAAGTATAACTACTCCATCCAGGGCACAGCTGCCAACCTTAGGATATTCCCAGGTCTGAACTAGCACTCTGGTATACAAATAAAGAGAAGGCCAAGAAGTCGCCAAGTGAAAATGAGTTTTATTGCAGAAAGTGGTAAGAGACTTTGAAGAGAAGCTGCTCCCAAGCTGGAAGGGCCTGCTCCAGGGCCTGTGCATTGCTCGCCTCCCTCAGTCTTGGGGGTTTACTCGGTACCTATGCTAGGAGTAGGATCTCTGCCCTTACCTCTCCCTGCTGTGCACTATGGACTGAATTCGAACCATATTGCAATAGTAGATAAATTGTTCCTGTTTTAGGTTGTTAGGATCAAAATGTTTCCACTCAAAATGATGCAAGAAAATCTACCGAGTGCTGAGGTCCACCAGGTTTCCCACTGGCTTGTCTTGGACCCTGCACAGAAAAGGAGACAACTAAGTCTTGACTCCTTAAGATGGCCTCTCAGGCAGGGGTGGGAGACGGGAGGGCCCCTCAAAGTGTCCCTGGTAAGCCCCTCACACAGACTGCATAGATGTTGTTGTCTGCATCTTTCAAGTGACGTCAGCACCGTTCACAGGCGAATACCAGAAAGCCCCCTGAAGGCTTTGTCTCCATATCCAGGGCCACCGACTGCTCATGGAGAAGGGGGCGAAGCCACTCGCGGGCTTTAGCGAGCCCTTTGACTCTCCTGAGATAAGGGTGAAACTTTTCCCCCAGCGAAGTTCTCTGTTATCCCATTCAGCCCCTTGGTGGCTCAACTTGCAAAATGCAGCCAACTGGGACAATTGTTTCTTGAATTCATTTTGACAGTAAAAAGACTTCGGTATTTTAAGCCAGTAGAGATATAACCTCCCCATGAGAATGGCTCTGTTTTCGTATCTTCAAGGTCACTTCTGTTAAATTTTCAACGCTGTTCATTTGTTCTGCTCCACCATCAGGCGTAGGATTTTAAATTACCTGCACTTAAGCAAGGAAGGAATCCACCCCAGAAGTGATAGCCTTCGCTGAAGTTTAAGGCAGGGAGCAAGCCAAGTCAGCTAAAGCTGTGTGGGGTGCCGGCGTGTGTGGGTGGCTCCAGGCTGCCCATGCTCAGGGTGGGGGATGGTGCCCCAGCCCGGCCTGTGCAGTCCACAGGTCTCGTACCCAGCACCACCTGCCAGGCCCTTCCAGTGTCGCTTGGGATGCCTCTGGCCACCACCCAAGAACAGATCCTCCGAGCCATCGCCTTGCCCCTTGAAAAAGCCTCGGGCCTTTGTTTTCTCCAAAGGGAAAATTTTTTGTCTTGTGTGAGGGAAGAGCTTCTGTGCCATTTAAAAGAAAAGTCC
>PVIC010005247.1:0-58676 GCA_004025085.1 Thryonomys swinderianus
TTTTTTTTTTTTTTGAGACAGGGTCTCCCTTTGTAGTTCAGGCTGGTCCTTTGCTCACTATGTAGCCCAGGCAAGCCTCAAACTCAGTAATCCTCCTGCCTCTGCCTCCCGAGGGCTGGGATGACAGGCATGAGCCACCACGCCCGGCACTGTGGTGTGTGGTACTGATTGCTGGGATTACATGCCTGGCACTGTGGTATGTGGTTCTGGGGATCAAACTCAGGACCCTGCGCTTGCCAGGCAGACACTGGAACCACTGAGCTAAATCCCTGGCTCTGACTTTGCGCTCTTGGTCTCAAGTGACCCTCCTGCATCAGCCTCCTGAGCAGTGGGAGCCACGCCCACGCGGCAGTGTCCAACCTGTTTTTACTGTTCCTTTCAGGACCACAAAATCTATCTATTGCTCAGTCTGTCTTACTCTAGTGCATCTCAAGGAAGCAGAGACAGCGATATACGTCCTTACACGTCCTTTGGCACAAAGGTCACGTTCTAGGTATCAGTTTGTTCCCAAACTCCCAGCAATACATTATGCATATTTTTCAAAGTCTGCAAATACACTGCTGTTTGGAAGGTGCTGGCTCCATGCTGGGCACATGCTCTGCTCCTGGCTGCACCCTGCGGACATGAGGGCTCGAGCACTGGCACCCGTGAGCGGAAAACCCTGTGCTGAGCCAGCGCTCCTGTGGGCATCGTCAGGGCACGGTGGCTCCGCTGCAAAGGGCCGAGAGGACTTGCTGGAGAGCAGGAATTCAACACGGAGAGCGTTTCTGATGTTTCCTTTACACATTTTGGCAGAATTTAACTTAGAACGTTTCATGGGATCACAAGGAAAGCTTTTTAAAGATTGTTTTTGCTACCATGTGCAATGCTCGCACACACGTGCGCCAGGCTGCTCAGAAACACAGCCCGGCCGGCGGAACGAGTAGCTCCTTGGCTCACAAGCACAGCTGCCCCCCCCAGCACTGAACTCGACTCCGCTTCTATCTAAATGGCCACGGAGTCTGCTGGTGTCCTTATGGTGAGGAAATGCGGCGACACGGACACCTAAAATAGACTTTGTTCTAATAAGACATCACCTTGGCTTGGTACGTTTGTTCTATCCAAGTGCCACTTAGCCTTGGCATTGGCTGTCAGCTGCACTAGGTTCTGCAGCGACGCACTTTGGAGACTGGTGCAGGCTTTGACCCTAACCCGAGTGCTCTGGCCCCACAGCCATGGGGGCTGTGATGCACTGAGAGCTACTGGGCGACCCCCAGTCCCCACCGCCAGCCTAGCCGGGCAACCCCGGGTCACCCCTCTGCCAGCCAGTGGGGCTCAGGACAAAGGGCTGCTCGCCAACACACTGAACCCCAAGCTCTGAGGAGGATGCTGAGGACCAGGGCTCACTGCATGTGCAGATTAAATTGGACAGGAGGGGCCACTGAGTCCGCCGGGCCAGGAAGTCACCTTCCGAGACATTTAAAGCGCCCTTTAAAGCACCCAAAGGTGCTGTGGGCGCCTCAGGCAGAAGTGAGCAGCCAGGTCGAGGGCTTCCCCAGGGACCGAGTTTCACTCCTCACGGCCGAAGGGGGAGAAAAGCCACTAGCGTGTCCTTACTGGGCAGTTACCGTTGCTAGATCTAGAGAGAGAAGCCGGAACCGGCAGCGTGAGTCGGAAGAGCCCGCACGTGCTCCTCGGAGCTTGCTCTATGCGGATGAGCTCAAGGGTCTAGTAACGTGCACGTTTACAACTGCGGTTTCTGTATCCTGGAAGCTGGTTTGCTGGTGCTGACGCTTTCTGGGTTGTCCTGAAAGCCCAGCTCTCCTGGCCTCCAGGTGGTTAGGAAGAGTGGGGAAGGAGAGGGACAGACGGAGACCAGGGCAGACTCCTGACCCGCGTCCTGCTCTTTCTCTCTGGAGGGTCCAAGTGGACCCCCGGGGACGCAAAGCCTGGAGCCCGCGGGTGGGGCGGCATTAAGCCATGTCTGACTTTACAGGGCTGTTCTAAAGATCCCATTCTCTGATTTTCCTTCTCCTAAAATAGCTGTTTCCATGGTTACACACTTATCAGGAGGCCTTGGAGGAAATGCATTTTGGGTAACAGTAGAGGCATTATTTTAATTTTCACAGTATAGGACGCAGTGTCTCTCCAGGCTGCGAGGACCCTCAATGTCACTCCGAAAGCACAGCGCCCTGAGCTCAGCCCTCGGGACATCCCGCCCCACTGTCCTGCGCAGCGACAGGGCGCCCGGAGCCAGGCGCGGCCGCTGGCCATGCAGGGCCTGGGGACTCCTGGCTGGCCCTGAGGTAGACGGAAGAAATGGACACGGAGAGGCAGTCCGGAGGGTCTGACTTAAGGAAGACTGTGGCTTCAGGCCGCAAGTTATGCAGCCCTTTCCTTCTACGAAGTCACCACAGACTCCTGCGGCTCTGGGAGCCGGCCGAGGGCTCTGCCTGTACACTGGGCTTGCTCCCCAGAAAGCGGGCAGCGGGACCGGTGCGGACTGGGTGGGGTTTGTGCCTAAGGGCCACCAGGCAGTGGCCAGACAGAGGCGGAGCCCATGCCAGGACACCCGTCCTGAGATTGCCCCAAAGTCCTCATGAGGGCCTGCCCGCCTGGGCTGCACCCCTCTCCCGAGGGTCTGCAGACATGACCTGAGCAGGTCCAGCACTGTCCCCCTAGAACTCCTGAGCGAGGTGGCAGTGGCCCAGACGGGCCCAGGACACGGGTCTGATCCCTCAGCAGCGACTCGGGCGAAGGGAGGACCAGGGACCCCAGGCCTCCGCGGGGGCGGGGCTGCAAGCCGGAGCCTGGGGTCCACAGCTCAGGTCCGACACTCAGGCCCACACAGGGCCCCACAAGAGGGGCCGCCAGCCGGAATGGGGCTGCGACCCCCGGTGTGTGGCAGTGCAGCACACTATACTGAGGGCCACTTACACGCGCTGTAATTTACAATGTGACCCTGATGCTTCAACAGGAGCAAGGGGACAGACCCCGGCAGCCACCAGCCCAGACGTGTGGGATGGAGTAGGCTCCCCCCGAACCCCGACTTCTGCTGGATTTTCCAGTTCCCAACTCCTGGATGCGTTCGCAGTAAAACCTCAACTGTCTGCTCCCCACGCCCGCCGCTCCCACTTACTACTGCGCGCAGTCGATGAGCTGGTACTCGTTGGACCTCTCGAAGCACGCCTTCACGCCCTCGTCGTCCCAGAGCTTCTTCACGTGGTCAAAGAACTCCTGTGGGGAGAGGCGAGATGAGAACACGCGTGTCACGGCCGGGAAGAAGCCCGCGATGTCTGCCAGCAGCACACAGACGCTGTGGAGCCGGCTCTGGCTCGGGGCCGCCCCCCGGAAGCCCCCGGAGGACCCGCGCGGTCAGAACCGGGTTCAGCGCCACAGCCCCGCAGGCGGACTGTCCTGCACTCGGGAGCTCGGCAGGCTGCCCTCCGGGGGGAGCGACGGCCACACCCGGAGCCCCATCTTTCACATGACACTTTTCAGTGCTGTGACTGAATTTTTGGTGCAGCGCTAAAAACACCGAGTTCGGGGCGACCTGTGGAGTGGTCTGGGGCCGCCTGGAGCAAACTCCCGCAAGACCGCCAGGCTCTCCCACGGCACCGCCCGCCGCACGTACCCCCGGCTGTGGGGAGGCCCTGTTTCTCCTCACCCTTGCTAACAACGACTGCTGTTTTGTTATAGAAATCCTACTGGGTACGAAGTGATATCTCCCCATAGTTTCAATTTGCATCTCCTTAATAACTAACCATGTTAAAAGCCTTTTTAATAAGCTTTCTAGCCAGGTATATACCTTTTTTTGGGAGAAATGTCTATTCAAGTCTTTTTTCTTTTTTAAATTGAGTTGTCTTTTTTATTGTTGAGTTGTAAGAGTTCTTTATACATTATGAATCCTAGACCCATAACGATGTATCATCTGTAAATATTTCTCCCATTATGTGTGGTGTCCTTTTGCTATCTTGACAATGTTTCTTGTTGACAAAAGGGTTATATTTTGATGGGGTCTGATTTATCCATTTTGGCCTTTGTGGCTCAAGGTTTTGTGTCGTGTCAAAGCAATCACTGCCAAATTAAAGGCTGTGAAGATTTACCACTATGTTTTCTTCTAAGAGTTTTATAGTTTTAGTTCAGGTATGTAGGTCACCAACCTACGTGAGCTAACTGTGTATGTTGTGAAGTTGCACGTGCATTTTACTATTAGTTCAAACATTTCTCAAATCATACAGACATTAAACTGGAAATTACACTATATAAATCCTACATGGACATAACAATTTTATTAAGTTTTGTAGCACTATTTTCTACAAACAGAATAAGAAGAATCTTTTTTTTTTTTTTTTTTTTTTTGAGACAGGGTCTCGCTTTGTAGTTCAGGCTGGCCCTGAGCTCACTATGTAGCCCAGGCAAGCCTCGAACTCAGCAACCCTCCTGCCTCCTGAGTGCTGGGATGACAGGCGTGAGCCACCACGCCCGCCTAAGAACTTTATAGTAGAGTTGTGTCACCACGTCCCCGGGATGGTGGTTGTCAAAGACACTTTAGACCACGGATCACTTTTTCTGTCCTAACCTATCACCTCTTCCCAATGGGCCAACAACTGGACAACAAATACGCTGAGACCCCACTTTCTGCCTGTGGGCTGACCTCAGAGGACAAACGGGAAGGGGACTGAACACAAGGGCTGGCAAGGCCGGAGTGGTGGCAGCCGGAGGCGCACGTCCTGGCGGAGGGCAGAGGTGGCCCTGGCCCGCTGGCCCCGGTTCCTGCAGGGTCGCCGGGAGCCACGCCGAGCTCCCGCGCTCTGCGCACGTCTCTGCAACCTGTCACCAAACGCGAAGCAGCGAAAAGCTCCCTAGACGCGAGTTGCCGGGGCAGCTCGGGAGTCGAGGCCGCTGCCTCCCACGCTGCCCTCCTGCTCCTGGCTGGCGCAGCCTTGATGCTTCAGGAGTCGCTCCACAACCTTAGCACTTCAGCACCCGCTGTGAAAAGCTTTTAAATTGTTTTACCAAAGAAAACACCCAGGAGAGAGATCACCTCATTTGTTTCAAACAAACAAGCTCAATCTCTTGACAATCGACCTTCTGCTTAGCAGGCAAATAGTGTCCCCTGGGCCGCTCTGACCTCAGCTCCTGCCCAGATGCCACCTCCGCCCGGCGAGGAATGGGCTCTGCTGTGGCTACAGAAAAACACCTGTGGCTGCTTCCAGCCCCTGGGCTGGCTCCAGGACACCTGCAGTGGGCCAGGAGCGCTGGCTGGCGGGCCCCGGGGTGGCGACAGGGCCCCAGGGAGACCTCATTAGGACTGCAGCACGGACTCACGCAGACCGCGTGCCAGGGCACCTCCAGACCCAGCAGGCCCTGGGGCACAGGTCCTCTGCTCCCCTCCACAGCTGCCAGGGGCGGCTGCAGTGCGAAACAACTCTGGGGATCAGTAACTGCTCAGTAACCTCACTTCCCCCAAACCTGGGTGTTTTGCTGTGGAAATGGTGAGTAGCAGTTTTTAAAGTTAAGCGCTGGAATTACTTTTATAGAAAAGTCAGTGGCTAGACTACTCTCTGCAGGGATCTGAGGTGAAGAGTCACAGCAGAAGCACATTTCCCAGGATGCACTGCACGCTGACCTGCCGTCAGGCCAAGGGTCAGGAATTGAAGTGTGTGGTAGAATATGTCACTCGGATAAAAGAGGTCAAACTACATCTGATGAATCTGTACAAGAACAGGGCGGGGGCGGGAGCCGCAGTGCCGTAAACAACACGTCTCCCTGGACCGGTGACGCCAGAGTGAGCCGGGAGGGGACGGCGACAGCCACCCTGGGGAACCCGAGTCCCGCCTCCGCGTGCTGAGGGCCCGGGCCCCGGACTCCTCCAGGACAGCCTTGAAGAGTGACACTCGAGCTGTCAAAACCCTTCTCTGCATCCTGCCATCTCTGTGCTTTCTACCAAGCACACATTTGCCCGCTCAGGGCCGGCTGTAGCTCCTGCACGGTCGCCTGTCAGCAGCCCTCGCCCACACCGAGGGAGGGGCTCACCGGCTGCCAGCCGGGGCCGGCAGGCTGCCTCTTGTCCCGTGGCTCTGGACAGGGCTGCTCGGACCTCTGGGGTCCCTGGGTCCCTGGGTCCCTGGGGCTGGCAGGCTGGGGCAACACGAGGTCACTGCCAAGACCAAGGCGGGAGTCAAATGTACCAGGGGTGAAAGAGACAACGCTGGGTAGCTGCTGAAACGCCCACCCGAAGACCTGCTTGCAGTCTGCACGTGCTGCACGGGCGGGAGTCTGCTTGGTGTGCTGTGTATGCGCAGCCTTCCTCTTGCTGGGGTGCCCCGACCTGTGTTACGTGCACAAGGGTCACAGGCGCTAAGAGGCGGCAGAAATGCCAACAGCAGGTCTGCATGCCGCCTCCAAACAGTGCCAACAGGTGAGACTCTAACTCACAGCCTGGAGTGTTGCAAACCATTTGCTGGAATTTTAATAAGACCGTGTAAGCTGCAATCACTGCGTGTGCACCCAGGCTACATAGCCATGACCCGAAAAGGGCTATCTCCAGCAGACTCGGTCTGTGCCCAGGGCTAGCCTCGGCTACCTCATCTCCAGGCCGAGCAGCCCCTGCCGCTGAGGGTGCTTCTCTGTCCCTGAGTGGCAGGAGCTGGCCGGACGGGCCGAGGCCGAGGCTGTCCCTCCAGCTGGGGCGGTGGGGCGCTCCGGGCCTGCATAGCAGTGTGTCCGGTCCTTGGCGCAGCCCGACGCACACGAACCTCTGCGGTCGATGCTCCCCGTCACTTGTCACGTACATTCTATTTCTGAGCAAATTCCCCATCGGTATCTTTTCACAAATGGAGATTTATTCTGACTTGCCAAGATGAAAAGGGCCACAGGAAAGCATGGCGGTGGACTGTGATGGCCGAGGGCTCAGGGAAGAAGCACCCTTTTCCTGACCGTGTCCTAACCTCCCGGCTGGGTCACCAAAGCCAGACCCGGGGTGGGGTTCTAGAAGCCTCTGGGAGCTTTTAAAGTAGACGGGTCCTCACACTTCCGCCAGCCCCCGAGCCCAGGCCCGGGACCTTGGCCCAGAGGGCCCGGGAGGACGCAGCTCAGCCCGACCCGGAGAGCACGTGTCCGCAGCTGAGCGGAAGCTCTCGGGCAGGCGTCTCCCCACGCCGGTCATGCCCACGGCTCCTGGACTCCTCTAGTGGGAAAGCAGGAAATGAAGAAGGGAAGTCTGTGGAAGGAAACGGGAACAGCGGGGTCGCAGATGCCAGGCCCGTGTGCAGCGCTGACAGGCCGGGCAGCTCTCCTCCTGGGTCCTGGGCGGGGGGCCGCACAGGAAGAGCCCCCAGCGGGCCCCGGACTACTCCTTAAAATCACGGTTGCCCGACATGCCCGTGTTTCCGACACGACCGACGTGCTCGGCCAGGGCTGCGCAGGGCGCTCGGGTGACACGACGCGGTGCGAGGGGGCTGTGCCCCTCGGGCCCAGCTGACAGCGCGGCGGCACCCTGGGCTGGAGCTGCCCCGACAGGCGTTGTCACCAGAGGGAGCCGAGGTGCAGGCTGGACTCTGGCCTCGCAGGGAGTCGCCTCCCCGTCCGCGGGGCGGGTGGTGGCGTCCAGGCAGGACTGGGGACGGTGCCCGCCCTGCCGCAGCTCTCCGGGCCTCCCTCCCCTTCCGGCAGACCCGGCTGGGCGGCGGGCAGGACAGTGGGCACGCCGTCACTCCTCCGCGTCCCTCCTGCTCACTGGGCGCCTGCGCCACGCCCTGCACGGTGCCGGCCGAAAGCAGCCGAGCGAGCCGGGGAGCCACACGCCGGGCGCCCGAGCGCCGTCAGCACAGGGCGCCCTCTTCCCAGCTTCGCCTCTGGGCAGCGTCTCCAGCTGCTCTTCACTCTGACCCAGACGGCCGCACGGGGTTTCCTGGCCAAGGGGCAGGGAAGCCGGGCGCCCGTGCTGCCCTCCCTGCCCTCAGTGCTGCCTGTTGAACAGCCTGGCACTGGCCACCCCCTCGCTGTGTGGCCGGGGCGCACAGGTCCTGTGTTGGCACACAGGGCGGGGGTTGAGACCCACCTGGCTGCGCCTGGGGTGCCCTTTGCAGGAAAGGGAGGAACGAGGAGGGGCGGGCCCCGCGTTCCCTCTCTCCTTTTTAGAACAGGGAGCAGTCATTTTCTTTCATTTTAATAATTTCCTCCCTTGCGAGAGGAATTCAAATGTCTTTCACTCCCGGGAGAGTGGGAGGTGGTGGGCGGAAGGCTTTGAAGGCCTCAATAACAGCTTGACAGGGCTGTGGAGGCAGCGCAGGCCTTAACCCCTTCGGGCCGGCGGGGCTGTGGGGCGCATGCAGGGCTCCCGGGCCCCTGCTGGGTGGGGACGCAGAGCGGACGCCCGGCGCCGCTCTGCTGGCCAGAGCTCCTGCGCGGTGCACCCGGCGGAGAGCGGGCCCTGGGGGCGGAGCCGGGAGCCCTGGGCCGCTCTGGCCTCGGCGCCGGCGCAGTGCGTGGGGACGGGGCCTGCGGCTGTGCAGGGAGCGGCCCTCTGTTGCGGCCTGTAACTCTGGGACGACTGAGACTCTGAAAACGCACCCGGGGCGCGGTCCAGGCCGGCTCCCGCTTCACACGGCCTCTCGCCTTCCTGCTCTCCGGGGCTCCCCTAAGCCTCGGGCCGGCACCCCGGGGGCGGAGCCGCTGTGGGCCCCGGGCTCGGCACCGAAGGGCAGACGTGGACCCAGGCGCTGGGCGGCCGGAGCGCCCCTGGAGCGCCTCCAGTTTTAAATAGGAGCGGCTGAGTAATTCCTCTCTCCGAGCCGAGCCGTGACTCACGCCTTTCTTCCCCCGCACCTGCCTCCCTGCGGGGGGCGGGGCAGCCTCGAGGCCACAGGTTGGCCGCTCTGCCCCACCCCCACCCCAGCCTCCGGAGCTTTCCCACCACCCTGCGGGTGCGCGGCGCTGTCACACTCGCACAGACTGCGCTCGAGGCTTGGCTCCGAAATAAAGCTCTGAGAGAATTAGTCAGTGGCCCCAAAAGTACATTCATTAAATAAAACAAAAAGAACAAGCTTCCCAGTCTGCTCGGCTTCAGCAGCACATGCTGGAGGCCCTGTCTGGGTGCCAGGTAAAGGCTGCGCTGTGGCTGCTGTACTCGGTGCGCACGGCCGAGAAGCAACACACAGCAGACACGGATCCCGCGTGAGCCTGGCGCTGGCCGTGGGCAGCGCAGGAGGGACTCAGCCATGCGGCGGGGCGGGGTGGGGGTGGCAGGGTTTCAGCCTCAGCCCCAGACCTCTGCACAGAAGCTGCAAAGCCCACAGGACCCTGTGCCCCAGGAGGCCTGAGAGCTGTGCCTGGTCCCCCAGAGGGCGAGGTGCCAAGCGCCAGGCAGTCCTATTCTGCAACCAGTGCCACCGCAGAAGGCCCAGCACGCACACAGCTTCCGCTGGCCAACCCTCCATGCCGTAGGCACTGATGCCAGGAAACAAGAAATCCTGACCCAGCATGCTGGACAAGGCCTGTAGTCCCAGCAGCCAGGGAGGCTGAGGCAGGAGGATCACAAGTTCGAGCCCATCCTGGGCAACTTAATGTCAGTGAGACTGTCTAAAAATAAAAAAAGCTGGAGATATAGTTCAGTGTGAAGGTCCTGGGTTCAATTCCGGTACCACAGAGAAAAAAAGAAGGAAAAGGTGAGAGAGAGAGAGATTGTTACAGCCTTTTGTCCCTTGGTATGGGTGGGGACTGGCTTCAGGAAAACTTCAGATTCCCAAACCCAAGAGCATGTGGCCCTTATGTACAAAGGCACAGTGTATTCCTGAGCATGAGGTGTCTGATTTCAAACTACTCTGTTTCCAAGACACCCGTGCTCTGCGGTTCATGTAAAACGGCACAGCATTTGCACAGGGTCCGCACACAGCCTCCGGAGGCCTCGAATCCGCTCGACTCTCCCCGTGCCTGCACAGGACTGGCTCCCCTAAGCGGCGACAGCGAGCCAGAGCAGTCTGTCTGGGCCCGAGAAGCCAAGTGCCTGTGAACGTTTTGTCTGCAGTTGGCTGAACCCAAAGGTGTGGGTCTAAGGGCTGGTCCTCAGGGTTGGGCCAGGTGAGGGCCTGTCTCGTCCGCTGGGTGACGCGTCTGTCCAGTGTGGGGCTGCCGGCCTCAGAGGCACCAGAGCCCGACACACAGCGGGTCCCGCCGAGTCTGGGGCACACAGCACACACTCCGTCCGAAGACTCGCAGAAAAGGAGAATGAAAGACTCACTAATAATCCCTGAAAAGCGCATTTTGGAATACTTTGGGCAAATCAGGTTAAGTAAAATATATAACTTTTCTATTTTTATGCTGAAATTATTCTTTACTTTGTAAAATGTGGTTGGGGAAAGATGTAAGCTCACAAATGTCACTGGCACTGTGGCTTGCGCTGTTTCTCCTCCGTGCGCAGCCAGGACTGGCTGAAGAACTCCTGGCTAAACACAGTGGAGTCACCTCCGCCCACAACCGCCTGCAGGCCACAGCCAGGCTGGGCAGGCACCGGCGAGCCGTGGACTCCCGGGGCCCCGACTTGCACAACCAGCTGGACACCCGGAGCGGAGTGGCAGCCTGGGGTTACGGGCCGGCGAACTCTGAGGACAGGGCCGTGCCATCTGCTGGGCCTGGCGATCGGCTGCGTCTCCTCCATCATCAGAGCCACCCTCACCGAGGCACCAACTTCCGTGACTCGGTCTTGAAGAGCTGTCAGCCGTGGGAACCAACGCAAAGCCTGTGCGGGGCCCTGGGGACCCCCTGCTCTCGCGGTGCACACGGTCCTCCTGTGTCAGCGGGGCCACTTTGGTTTAGAGGAGACGGGATGGAGAAGAAGGTAACTGACAGCCACTGAGGCACAGTGCGCTCGCAGCTGGGCGGCTGAGTGTGTTCTCAGCACCCGAAGGCCTCTGCTCTACTCTGAGCACCCACAGTGCGAAGAGAGGGGAGAAAAAGGGAAAGAAGAAAGTCTGATTCCACGCGGGGTTTCTGAAAGCCTCACTATGTGGATCAGGGTGCACTCGAACCCACGATCTTCAGCCTGACGGCCGAGCCTGCATCTTTCTGCTATAGGACAGGGGCCGTGTTGGGGGGCTCACGAGGTCTCCCCGGCCCGTGAGGCCCGTTCTCATCTTCCCCTGAGCCTGGTTACTAACAGCGCCTCCCAGGCCCCAGCCCCCCATCAGACCTGTCCCGACCCTGATCCTCCTCGCACCTCTGCTCCCACATCACACTGCGGCCCCGGCCCCGCCCCACGCCCCACTTCCCCTCCACCCTCCCGACCTTGTTACCCCACTCCTCCTCGTCTGGCCTCTGACCCCCGTGCTGAATACGGCGCTGGCGCTACACCCCCATCGGGCCCCCTCCCCGCCCGTCCCGCACGGGGTGCCGCCCCTGCCCATCCCTGTCCGCGCCCAGTGCGCTCTCTCGGTGCCCGTGCTGGGAGCCCGCCGGCCTGTGTGCTCAGCTGCTGTCGTCATCGGAACGCACTGGCTTTGAACACATGTAGACTTCAGCCTCAGCAGTTTGCTTCGCTTCTTGCTGAACTTCAGAAGAGACCCTTGCACTTAAATAGGCTTCCACTCTGAGGCCTCGACGTTCTGACGCGGGGCCACCCGCTGCCTGTGACAGGCTCGTGTCCCCGTTTCCAGGCCCGTTTCTTCGATTCTGTGAGCTGTCTACCCGTCACGCCCTCACCATCCTGCGCTGAGGCCCCCGGGGCCCTCTCCAGTTTTCATCGCTGTGGTAACAGTGCCGCTTCAGGACTCCAGATCGCGCTCGGTGTGCAGGTCCTCGTGGTGCCGCTCACCTGAACCGGGTCCGCTCTGCGCTCTGGCCCTCTCCTGCTCTCCCCGCGGCAGCAGCTCCTGGAGGTCAGACCCACACGAAGCTTCTCTGGTGCAGCTCAGAGCGTCCTTCCACACGCTCACCCGCCTCCTCCGTGTAAAAGCCAGTGCACAACACGCCTGTGCTTTGTGTCCAGGCAAAGCTTTCCCTCAAAGAACTCGGTTGTTAGTTTGTTCCTCATATCAAATTATGGTTTTTAAGGATTATCCAATGAGCAAAGGACATATCTACAGCTCTTTTTGCTTTGAAGCCATGTAATGTTTACTTTTTATAGAAGGGTATATTTTCTCCATTCTTTTTTTTTGCTTTTTGAGACAGGGTCTCACTTTGTAGTTCAGGCTGGCCCTGAGCTCACTATGGTGGCAAGCCTTGAACTCAGCAATCCTCCTGTCTCTGCCTCCCAAGTGCTGGGGTGACAGGCGTGAGCCACCACGTCCGGCATTGTGGTATGCGGTGTTGATTGTTGGTGGGCATGTCTCCACGCCCAGCATTATATGTGGTTACCGGGGATCGAACTCAGGACCTTGCGCTTGCGAGGCAGGCGCCGGAACCACTGAGCTAACCCTCCGGCCCCCGGCATTCCATTCTTAATGTAGCATTTTTCAATAATAGATTTTTGAGGGTGAGGGGGTGCCTGGGAGGAGAAACGCCGTGACAGTCAAGTTCGTATCTACAGCGAGACACCAAATCCTACGTCTCCGAAGGTGGTGTGAGGCCCGCGACTCCCGCCTGGGCAGCCAGAGTGCCTCAGAGCTGCAGGCTCGAGTCAGGCCTCTCTGAATCGCTCTTTATTTAGAAGTCGGCCGACGCTTCACTCATGATGACCCGGGACCGCACGCTGAGAAGACGCGAGCGAACACGTGCGCCGTGTTCAAGGACCGTCAGCCTGAAGGCGCCTTCTCAGGACCACGCGCACGTGCAGCGAGCGACGTCAGCGAGCCGGCGCCTCCTGAGCTCCGCTTGCTGCTCCCCGAGACCTGGGTGGAGGCCGCATGCTGGACAGGCCCCACCGCGAGGGACACGGCTGCCAGCCGGTCCTCCAGGGCTCTCTCCTGCCTCGACCTCCTCGTTTGCCCGTGGCAGCGGTACCCACGCCTGCACTGCGCCCAGACGTCTCAGAGGACGAGCCGCCGTTCAGTGGCACGGGAGCCGGCTGCTGTCCTGCCCACTGCCCTCGCTGGGCCTGCCCGGGGCTCTCCTCACTGCCCTCCGTGCGGCGAGCGCCCAGACCTGCTGCCAACCCCCGGCGCGCCGCTCCCCGGCCCAGAGCCCCCGCGGTGCCGCGGCTTCTCCTGCGCGGGGCCACGCCGAGTGCCATCGCGCCCGCCCGTCTCCGGCTACCACCTGTGTGTCGCAGCCCGTCTTCCTTCACTGAGCCCAACGCCCTGCAGCGCGAGCCTGACCTGGCTGTGCCCTGTGGCCCGTGTGGCCCCCGCCCGGCCTCGCGGCTGGTGGGTGGAGCAGAGACGCCTCCCGCCCAGCGCTCCCCACCCGCGGGGATGAGCCTCACCCGCCGAGCGACCTGAGCTCCAAGCGTAAAACGCAGGCGGAGGACGCTGCGCTGTGACGTCACCGGCGTCCGGCCCTGCTCCCGGGGCCTTCGCAGCAGGACAGCAACTTGTCTCCCGGTTCTGACCACTCACATCACGGAGCCCGGGCCGAGCGGCCACCGGGCAAGACTGGCCTTGGGCAGGTCAGTGAGCGAGCGGAGGCGCGGACCCTGCGCCCGCTGTGCCCAGGATAGGCGGCTCAGGAGGAAGAGGAGACGGTGGCTGCAGGCGGCTGTGGCGCACGGTCTCCCGGAGCCCAGGCGGGCACAGCGCGTGAGGGAGACCACTGCCGGCCAGCCTCCCGCCCAGGGCCGTCGCACCGAGCCCGGCCTGCGCCTGCAGATGTCCGCCCGGCCCAGCTCCTGGCTGCTCTCTCAGAGGGCTGGGAGTCACGCCGGGGCCTCACGGGCCCACAGCGCCCCGTGAACCGCCCCTGCGCTCTCAGCCTCAGCTCCTCCGCGCTGTTCTGTCCCGCCAAGCCCGTGCAAAGCACTGTCGTGCTCGGGTATATTGGAGACACCTGCTTGGCCATTCTGCACAGCTGCTTCCCCCGTCCGGACAACGTGAGGGAATTCACATCTGAGAACAGGGTCTGCTCGTGTGCTGGGGTGTAGCCCACTGGCGATGCCTGGCTTGGTTCGCGGCTCTAGGCCCTGGGTGCCGTCCCCAGCGTCACTACCTGTGTGTGTACGTGTGTGTGTGTGTGTGCGCGTGTGTTGCCTGTTTCTGGTGTCACCCTGCTTCTGAGTGGGATGTGAGCTGGGCCAGAAGAAGAGAAACCCTTCCTTCCATACTTTTTTTTAATATATTTTGGATATTGTATGCAAATATTTCCTACTCAAATAAATACAAACATAATTTTTCTTTTTTTCCCCTTTCTTTTTTTGTGATACTAGAGATTCGATCTAAGATCTTCACATGGAGTTTACCCCCAGTCTCTTTCTTTATTTTTGCGATAAGATCTGGCTAAGTACGAAGGCGTTCAGGTTGGGCTTGAACTTGTGGCCCTCTGCCTCAGGCTCCTTAGGTGCAGGGACTTCAGGTGTGTGCCACCACACCTGGGCACAAACTCAGTCATAAACATGACACTGCTCTGCATAGTAAGGATGTTATGCAGACAGCTGACTCATTTCAATCTGTGTGAAATAAGAAATGACCGATTATACTACGTGAAGGTGAAAGCCACCTTCCTGGACGGGTTCTTATGGAGACGCGAAGGACCTTCCAGAACTTTCCCATCACTCTGCTCCCCAAACCCGCGGCCTCTGGCTCGGAGCCACATGCATTGACTCAGTGAATTTTAATTTAGCATAAGAAGAGCCTCCCTCCTTCTCCTGCGTTTCCCCAGGGACGGCAGAGGAGCACAAACTATTTTCCCTCATGGTTACATAAAACCGGCGACCCCAGGGACAGGGCGCCCCATGCGAGGTGTTTCTCGAGTTCTCTTCGGAGGCTCGCGGGCTGTGTCTCTGAGATGGGCGCTAGGGGGCGCCCTGGGGACAGCCTGCTGCGCTCACCTCGGGTTCCACAGACCCTGAAGTTTTCATGTCAGACCCAAGGAACTGAGAAGAGCGTCACCATAGTGACTCCGTACTGTAACACTGGTCCTTGGCGGTATTTATGGACTGGTTGCTGCTGGGGGGCGGGCGGCTGGCCAGTCCTCCGCAGGCGTCGGGTGTGGACAGCAGACACGGGTCGTGTGGCACAGCCACGCAGCAGTCCTGGCCCCCTGTGCTCAGGCAGTGTCGGCTCTCAGGGTCACAGTACTCGGGGAGTCTGAGGAGCCACATGCTGCCTCCCTCCCGAGCGGACGCTGGCTGCAACCCACGCGTGTGCAGGGCGAGGGAACCCGACGCAGGGCCCTGGCACCGTCCAGCGACACGGCAGAGCTGCGAGGTGCAGGGCACTCGCTGTGCGGCGCCAGCCCCAAGCCACGCGGCACCCGGCCGCTCGGGAGGGCAAGGACGCTGCCCGGAGGCAGAGGCTGTGCCTGATCCCGCTGGCCCCTGGGTGAGCACTGGGCCGGGCCGGCCGCTGCCACTGCTCGCTGCTCTGACTGGGCCCAGGGGTCCAGCGCGGCCCAGCTGTGGTGCAGCCCGGAGCCTGTGCTGTCTCCCAGTGGTGACAGCTGTGCGCAACCACACAAGCAGACCCCTGTTCTGAGGACCACACAGGGGCATTCGGCGGCCAAGGGCCCGGTCGGTGTCCCCATCCCTGCAGGAGGCCGCGGCCAGCACCAGCAGCAGCCGGCCGGCCGGGTGACGGGGCTCCTGTCCCAGCTGCCAGGCCGGTCCCAGCAGCGTCCCTCCACAACGCTGGGTCATTCGTGAGGACGTCACCCCTCTGACCATGGTCCCCCGGCCTTCCTTGCCTGACCTTCCCCCCTCTGCCTGCATCTTGCGACCTCTGAACTACCCTGGGCTCCTTTCGAGGGTGACTTTATGTCCTCTGGGGTCACCCTGGCCACCTCGAGTGTGTGGGCCAGGCCTCCTCTGCAAACCCGTGAAGGAGAAACAGGCAGATCATGGCTCATCTTTGACAGGATCTTTGTGAGGACTTTCTGGACACTGCGGGCACCGAACATTTCACCAATAGAACTTGTACCTGCTGACGGCGCTCCTGAGAAACACCGGAAGTGGAAGCGTTCATTACAGCACCAACCTTGGTCAGCACCCGCCCCGCTGTCCCTGCGCAGCATGACACAGGCGCAGAGAACTGGGTGGCAGTGAGGTTGGAAGCCCAGGCCCTGGGAGTGACTGCAGAGGTCGGGGACCCTGTGAGGCAGGGTCAAAGGGCAGAGGGACAGAGCGGTGGGACATGAAGACCAACACTGACCAGGCCGGAGCAGGCCCAGGTTGGCTGGGCACCAGGGTCAGGGCTTTCTCGCTTGGAAAGCTACCCGGGGGCACACGGGTCAGGCCTGGTCCCCGTGCAGGTGCCGGGCAGTGGCCGCCCAGAGCCATTCGGGGCGGGGCCTCTGTGCAGGGAGCAGGGAGGCTGCTGGGGAGCCTCTGGGCAAGCAGCTGGGTGCCCGGCTGGACAGCAGGGTCTTGGGCGGTGGGAGGTGCTGAGGAGGCGGCGGCCTGAGCTCTGTCCCTCTTCTGGAGAGCGTGAGGGCATCTCCATGTCCAGCCCACGTCCAGCCACGGGGCACGGACAGCTGCGGGGCCTCTGCAGCCCACCCTGTCCCGTCACAGACGCGGGGTCCTCGGAGGAGCCTCAGGGGCACCTGCCGGCTCCTGCTCGGGGCGCCTGCCTCAGTCTCCTTGCGTGTGGCCCGAGCTCTGGCCCCGTGGCTCTGCCTGTGTGGTGGCTCACGGCCCTCAGCGTCCTCTGTCACGACCACCGCGCCTTTGTCACTCTTCTGGGGCCCTGTCCCCTTCACACCGCGTGGAAAGCGTGGCCGCTTCCTCTCGGGCTCGGCTCTGTCACCTGGCACGCGCTGCACGAGCTCCTCAGCCTGGTCCCGTCTCTTAAGCCCCCGGATGCCGATCAGCTCCACGGCGAAGCCGGGGCTGCTGAGAAGTGAGTGTCTGCCCTGGAGCCCAAGCTTCGGCCACTGTCTTGTGCACACACAGAAACCAGGCTTTCTTCACCACCGTGAGACCTTCTGTCCCTGGACATCTTGTCCCCGGGTCCCACTGACATGGACGCAGGGACCCTGCCCTGGTCCGGACTGCCGGGCATTGGGTGTTTCCAGTGTGGCCAACCTGGGCTGGGCACGGGAGGCCGATCCACCCATTGCCCCTCCAGGAGTGGACATGGCAGTGTTACCTTCCCAGGGGCCACGGACAGAGAGAGACCTCATCCCTGACTACAGAGCAGGATTCTGTTCTGTGCTTTTTTTGGTACCAGGGATAGAACTCGGAACCTTGAGCTTGTAAGAAAGGCACCAGAACCACTGAGCTAAGTCCCCGGCCCAGAGCAGGATTTTCGTTGGCTGGTTTACGGAAACGCCAGGGAAAACTCCCAAGCTGGACAGCTTACACGTGCTTCGGAATCCTGCACCTGTCCTCACAGAGCAGAGGTGGGCACAGCACGGGCGCGGCGGCCACGGGACCCACTCCTAGGCCCTGCTGGGAGACCCGGGAAGGCGCGTGGCCAAGGTCGGCGCTGAATGGCCCGTGTTAGCACTCCGGGCGCCACAGCTCTGCCCAGCTCTCGCCTGGGCAGGCGTACTTCCCGCTCCCTGGGTGAACGCCGGTGAGGGATTCTGGCAAAGTGCCAACACGGGGCTGCTTGAGGACGAACGCGGAGGGCGGACGGACCAGACACGCTGCCTTTCAGTCTGTTCATGCCCAGCGGGCCCCTTCCCCTTAAAGAAATCTACCAGTGCGATTAACAGGACCTGACAGTTCCCAGGCTGGGAAAAGAAAACTCGAGCAAATGAAGAGCTTGATTGTACACGCGCAGGTCCGCCGCGCAGCGCGCACAGTATTTCCTGGGGGGGTGACGCAGCCGGGTCATTTCGCTACCCCAGAAGTGATCCGGGATCTAAGTTCTACCTGACTGTCAGCAAAGGCCATTTCTTCTCCGCCCTTCCTGCGTCCCAGGTGATCTGACCAGACAGAGCCAGCCGGCGCGGGCCCGGGGCAGTGGCCAGGGGCTTGGATATTCCACGGAAGATAAAGCGCAGCCATGCTACCAGAAGTTCGTGCTGTAAGGTCAGCTCCTTTCCGGTCTAGGTACGTTTGCATTTATTCCCCTGGAAATTGAAACGTGACGTCCCTGCCAGCCTCCTCCCTGGGCCCGTGACTCCCGCAGCGTCCAGCCTGTCAGCCGTGGTGGGACACAAGGCTTCGCCTCTGACTCCTATGCGAGGCCCCTGCTCCCCGGTGGCCTCGCCCCCAGTGAAGGGGGTGACCGACCAGGGCCGGGCTCTCGAGAACCTCACCCCATCACTGCCCCTCGAAGGCGGAGCCGGTGTGACCCCGACGCACCACCCTCTTCTGCAGGGTCGGTTTGCTTTGTCGGGGCTGCGCTCCCACCCGCGGGCGCACCTGTCCCGGCTGCCTCAGGCCTTCGGAAGCGCTGTCCAGGCACACGCAGGCCACGCCTCTGCCTCTCCTGCCCCGGACCCCCCGTGGCCTAGTCGGACTGCCTGCCCATCTCCTCCGTCCTGCTGTCCCTAGCCTCTCGTCCTAGCGCTCTGCATCCGCTGGTCGCCATCTGCCCCCTCAGCACAGGCCCAGGCTCGCCCAGGTCAAGGTGACCTTCCAGCTCAAAGCCTGCTGTTTGCTGAGCCCTCTCCCTCTGCCCGGCTCTCCCCAGGCCCCCGCCAGCCCTCACTGGCTCCAGAATCTCCCCCCTCTGGCAGCTGCAACCAGCCTGTCACAGGCAGAAGGCCTCCTGCTCCCATGGCACCCTGGACCCACAGTCCGCACCCAGGACACACCCAGGAAACAGTCTCACTGCCTCTCCAGGCCTCCTCACAACCGGGCGGAGCCCTGAGCAGTCTCGCTTCCCATTTCCCTCCACACCCACATCGGACCCGGCCTCTGGATGGCTCTGGCCCCGATCAGCACTGACTTGGGCCCCTCCCCCACT
Organism: Thryonomys swinderianus; assembly: GCA_004025085.1. NCBI lineage: Eukaryota > Metazoa > Chordata > Mammalia > Rodentia > Thryonomyidae > Thryonomys > Thryonomys swinderianus. The sequence continues at coordinate 18,927 of PVIC010005247.1, forward strand.
CCTGCCACCCAAGGCACGATGTCTCCATCTGGCTCAGCCTCGGAGCCTGGCTCCCCCTGGATGCCCGGCCTTGCCGGACACAGTCACAGCGTGCAGCTGACTCGCAGCACCTCCTGAGGTCGTGTGCACCCAGCCTGGCCCGGCCAGGACCTGGCACTTCCATTGTGGACCCTCCCTCACAGACATGCAGCGCCCCTGCCCCTGGGAGCCCTGAAGTTCAGAGTGCACAGAAGAAATTTAAACCAAAGTCTGTACAGAGAGCAAAGGAGCCAGAGTAAACCCACCTGGCATTTACCCCAAGGGGGGCAGTCTTCGAGTATTTCCAAGGAAGCTTCTCCTCGGGCTCTTCCTGCCTGGCTCGACTGGCTTGAAAACTCTTTTGGGCGCCAGGGATGAAACCCAGGGCCCCTCATCTAAGCAAGAGCCGCAGCTGACCCACCACCACCCTCAAGCTTTCCTGGCTGGGGTGGCTCAGGGCAGAGCCCACAGCTGGCATGTGCGGGCCTGGGTTGGACCCCTGCGACCCCCACACTGCAACATAAAGTAAAACAAAACAAGTAACTTTATACCTGCATGAAAATAATCTCAATAAATCTTGGGTTTTGATGCTGACAGATTTTCTTAAGGATTTATTATCGAAAAAGTAATGGATATAGTACCTTCATGTTTACTATTAAAATGCTTGATTTAGTTCTACTTTTATGATGATCACAAAAAACGCACTCGAGTGTGAGCAGTCTGTGCACTGTGACCACCGAAGGGCGTCTGTGGGCGGGGTCACCGCCTGCAGCTGGAAAACTGCCCCATCTATAAGACGAGCAGTGTGGCTGTTTTCCAGCACGGCCGGATAAACACCCCTCAAAGTTGTGTGTGAAGTAAAATAAAAAGCAGTATTTTCTAAAGGAATATTATACACCTGACCAGAGTCTCTTATTCATACAAGTCTTGGTTGTGAGTGAAGCATGTGCTCATCTGGAGAGTGTGGACATGTAAGAGATGCTATGTGGGCTGGAGATTTAGCTCAGTGGTTCCAGCACCTGCCTAGGAAGCGCAAGGTCCCTGGTTCGATCCCGGTAACCATATACAACAATGCTGGGTGTGGAGACTCACGCCCACCAGCAATCAGCACTACACACCACAGTGCCGGGCGTGGTGGCTCATGCCTGTCATCCCAGCACTCGGGAGGCAGAGGCAGGAGGATTGCTGAGTTCAAGGCTTGTCTGGGCTCCACAGTGAGCTCAGGGCCAGCCTGAACTACAAAGCCAGACCCTGTCTCAAAAACAAAACAAAATAAAAGTAAATAAAAAGAGATGCTATGTGAAGACAGCGGTCCCCCTCCTCAGGAGCTGGTGGGCTGCTCCCGAGGCACAGCGCCCTCTGCAGAGCTTGTCCAAGCGGACAGGAGACGCACACGAGTGCCCCTTCAGTGACGGACACTCACCTCGCTGAGCTTCTCCGATTTGAGCTGAGCAAGGGTCCCTGTGTCCCTTGAGTGTCAGGAACAGGAGGTGGGCATCGGGCTGGGAATGAATCTTGGTTTCTCACCCACTGATAACTTTCCCCCAAAGGGCCGAGCAACTTTGTGATTGCTTCGGGCAAACACGCCGTTCGTGTGGTGACGGGTCGGCTGGCCGACCGACTGAAGAGGGGCTGGAGCGCAGCTCCACTTCCCCGGGACACCCCTGAGAACCGGAAGGTGCCCTCGCCCTGCCCGGCACCAGGAGCCTCTCCTCACCCCTCGCGGCAGGCAGTGAGGACGCAGCCGCCCTGTCCCGGCAGGTGCCACCCGGCAGGGAAGGAAGCGTGCTCACCAGAAGCACCAGGCACGCGAAGGGTGGAAGCAGAAGCTTCCCCAATACACACTTCCCGTCCGTCTTTCTGATACAGAGGCCCGGACACCAGCGCATGGCAGACTGGGGGAGCCAGCAGGTGCACCCCGGCCTCCACCCGAAACAAGGGTTTTGGCACCAGCTTCCCTCGAGAGAGGGGTCCTGAGAGTGAAAATGACTCAAAGCACTATGCCGGGCAGCAGAAACCCCGGACACCGACGGGTTTGCACACGGACACACGCGCGTGCTCACGCTCTCTGGTTGGAACTCAGGCACTGCTTTCTGAGAAACAGCACACCATCTTCCTCTAAACCTTCATCTAAACCTACTTTATCAAATTACCAAATGACAATATTTTAAGGAAATTCACCAAGCAGGAGAAGACTAATGCCGACGTCCCCTTTCACAGAGGCAAGACCACACGCCGGTGACACGGGTCCACCCACAGGGAGGCAGGCGTGGGCTGCCGAGCTGGAACCCGCACCGCCGGCGGGGCGGACTCGGCCCCGGCCCCCGACGCGCGGCTCAGGCGCGGACTCAGACCCAGACCCCACGCTCCCTGGCACGTCCACGCGGGCGGCTGGGTCCCGCTGGTGTCACCGGGACACAGCTACACGGCTCACTTGCACAACACGCAGGAGAAGACGCCACAGACACAGGCGCCTCCTGCACGGGCGGCCGGGGGGCTAGCTCGTGAGCAAAGGTGGACAGTGAACCAGTGAGTGCGGACTCCCCAGCGATAGCATCAAAACGCCTCTTGCGTCTTTCCGAACGTCTCGGCGAGGGCCCACGCACCTGGGAATACTCGAAGTCCGTGATGGGGGCGATGCTCTTGATGTAGTCCGACCGGAACTGGTTCTCGGGGTTGGCCAGCGGGACGGGGGGGATGATGGTGCTCATCGCGGAGACGATCGTCTACGGCGGAGACAGAGGCAACCTGGAGGGGCCGCGTGTGACCACAGAACCATCCCGCGTGCCCACGGCGTTCAGAGCAGCAGTGGCACTTCTGCTCAGCAGACATTCAAGGAAAGTCCTTACCACAATAGCATCTTTGACATTTTTCCGGATGTCCAGAATTTTCTGTTTCTTTTCCCTGTGTGGAAAGAGAACTTTTATTAATATAACTCACCCTCAGCCCTGGTTCAAATCGCTGGGGTAGGATTTTAATTTCCAGGGAGGCCGCGGGCAGGCCGGTTTCACTAGTGGAGATTCGCGAGTTTCTGCCCAGGACTCGCAGGCATTCCCCTCTTCTGATCAACGCACCTATCAGCTTAAAGAATCGTGCAGCTCACACGGTGCGGTGGAGACGGCACAGGTGGGGCACAGAGAAGCACCCGTGCGGTCGTGTGTTATCTGCCGGCACGCTAGTCCCCGCCGAAGCAGGTGTGTGCGGGCACACTGAGAGGGGCTTGTGGACACCCGGTCTGGGGCTGCGGACAACCAGCTGGGGGTCAGGGTGTCTGGGGACCTGGATGCGTACTGAGCTGTGTGCCGTCTTCCTGGCCATCGCTTCCTGACCACTGCAGCACTGCCCCCCTTTCCGTGGTCCTGAAGTGATCCGACACACGTCACAGGGTGGGAACCAGCCTCTCGGCTGCCTGGGGTTTGTCCCGCTGGCGCCCTCAGACCCAAGGAGGACGGAGGTCCCGGGTGGAGCGCCAGGCACCTCCAGACCCCAGACTCCCAGGGGATCAGGTTGCTGTTTACACAGTGCCAGGATTTGCTAAGTGGGCCACATTCGGCAGCAAAGGTCCGGCGTCCCCGGAGCCGTGCTCAACGATGCAGGGCCGTGGTGCGGCGTCCGGGGAGGCGGCAGAGTGTGTGCGTGGACACCAAGCCCAGAGCGCCCAAACCCAGCGTCCTTACTCGGGGTTGAATCCGTTGACGTGCAGGATCCGCATCTGTTTGACGATTGTGCTCTTCCCGGACTCGCCAGCCCCTAGGAGTAAACAGACGCCGTCACCCTGTGCTTCTCGCGTCGCCGGCCCCACCGTCGCCCGGACGGGCGGGACGGGCGGGGCCTGACCCTCCTGTCCCTAGGCTGTGCAGCCCCGCGGCCGCAGGCCGAGCCGGGGCCCTGAGGTCGGGGTCCGGGGGTCGGCGCCCCCTTACCCAGCAGCAGCAGGCGGTGCGTGGCCTTGTATGCCAGGCGCTCCTTCTGCAGCTGCTTCTCGATCTTCTTGTTGGCCTCGCGCCGCTCCTTCTCGTCCACGCCCGTGTCCTCGGCTGTCTTGCTGTTGCCCAGGCAGCCCATGCTGCGCGCTCGCTCAGGGGGCGGCAGGCGCGGTCCGGGGGGCGCACGGAGGGCCGGGGGCCGCGGGCTTCAGGGGTCGCGCGACGGCGTCGCCTCCCCGCGGCTGGAAGAGACGTGCGGCTCGGCGGCGTCCTCTCCCGCCCTCTCCCCGCGGCGCGCAGGGCGCGCGGGACGCGCTTTCCACGGGCGAGGCGCCCAGGGCGGCAGGAGCCGCGCGCCGAGCTCGCCCGCTCCCGGTGCCGGTGCCGCGCCCGGGATCCGCACCCCGGGTCCGGGTCCCCGACCCCGCTCCGCGCAGCCGGCGCCCCGCTCGGGACTCCGCGAGGACCCCGGGGCGGCGCGCTCAGCCGGGTCTGGGTCCGGGTTCACGCGGCGGACCGCGGAGCGCGGCCACCTGCCGGGCGAGAGAGGGGGCCCCCTCGGCCGGGCTCCGCTGTCCCCGCCGGGTTCGCTTTGCTGTGGGGCGGGCGGGGAGCGCTTACTAGCTGTGCCGAGGTCCCAGCGCCGCGCCTCTCTCCGCGCGCCAGAGCCTGAGCGGCGTCTGGGCCCTGCGCTCTGCGAGGCCCCGAGGCTCATGCATATTCTATGAGGGGCGGGACCCAGGCCCCGCGGATCATGCATATTCCACGAGGGGCGGGGCTGAGGCCCGCGGATCATGCATATTCCACGGACGGTGGGCTCGAAGCCCTGCCTGCTTTGCCCTCTGCCAAGCTGCCCCTTGTTCTCCCCACGGAGTCGGAGCCCCGGGGACAGAGCTGCTGTGTCCGCGGGGGACGCTGTAGTCGGACGGGGGCAGGGCGGGTGCTGCTGTCCCTCCCCAGCCTCCCTGTGGCGAGGACTGGATGAGAGGGGTCAGGAAGCCAGCGGGCACCTGGGCCCTTGGTGGCCCCTGAACGAGGGCGCGCGTCGGAGGCTGGCGCTGGGTCAGTCTTGTCCACGGCGTGACCTGTTTGCTCGCAGTAACCCCAAGCGGTAGGGACTGCTGTCGCCCTCATGGAAGGGGCGCTGCTCGGCGCAGACACAGAGGGCCCCTTTTCCGGGGATAAGGGTGCAAAGCCAGCTGACTCTAGGATCAGGCAGGAGCTCAAGAAACCTTCACCAGTTTCTTCAGCAGGGCGGGGTCAATCGGGGGCCTCAAGCGTGTCGGGGAGGGCTCCACCGCTGAGCTGCACTCTTAGGACCGTCTGGCCTTTTGCTCAGAACCGAGGACGTTAACTGGTTTGTCGGGAGCAGCCGAGGAAGCCGCTGGGTAACTCAGCGCCTGGCAGCCGGGCCTTGCAAGCGTCTGTTGCCAGGCAGCCCAGGAACACAGACAGCATCTGCTCCCGGCCCCCGGGCTCGCCTTGAGCAGCGCCGGCCAGCAGAGGGCGCAGGTCGACAGGACGGACGGCCTGGCCCCAGAGCAGGCAGCAGGGCCCGAAATGGGGTAGAAAGTGAGAGAAAGGTAAAACAAAATGGGGCATTTCCTGCTTTTGTTGATGCTTAAGACATAGAAGGTGTGTTGGAATCCTTAGAGCATTTAAGTCTCTTACATTTAGTTTGGTGAATTTTGGACGATGGTTTAAAATTTTGATTTTGGTCTGATTGAAGATGGTGAATGTTGAAAGAGATGGAAGCTGCTCTCCGGTTCGCTGACACAAAGTTCCCGCAGAGACGGTAGAAGAGAACGGGGCTCCCTAGGATGGAGCACCCTATGGAGGTCTAACCAACAGCTGGATGAGAAACTCACGGCAGCAGCCCTGGGTCCGGGAGCCCTGGAGAAAGCTGGGAAGATGGCCAGAGTGAGGCATCGAGGGGGTGGATGTATTAAATCCTACTGACAGGTCGATATGCACGATTAACAAGCTGTCTTTCTGCACTACTTTACCCAGAAGTCAGCACAGACTGAAATGCACACAGACTTCTGGCACTGGTACCTCCAAAGTTTTAAAAGACAGGAGGGTTTGAGAGGGCTGTCAGGGCGAGGACGGCGCTCCCGGTTCACAGCCGCAGGCGCGAGGCGCAGCAGCCCGGCCGGCACGGTGGTGCCGGTGCGCTCGGCCGCAGCTGGGCCTTCCTGACACGGGCCTCCTTTCTCTCCCTCAGGGTCTTGCTGGAGACAGCCTGTGGGGCTGCATTTTTCCAGCGGGGCGTACTCCACGTCCTAGCTGCCAGACACTTGCACAGATGGTACCTTTCCTACATGTCATAGAAAAGTAAAGAAACAGCCTCAGTTTCCCTTTCTGTAACATTCTGTGACCAAATAGTTCAGAATTTACACAAAAATGTATTTTCTTTCTTTCTTGCCAAAAGTAATGGTTTCAGAAGCGCCACCCAGTAGGATACTGGCAGCATCCGGACTGAGCTTTAACAGCAGATGGGAGGAAAAGTATGTTATGTGTTGCTGACCCCACCTTGGGTTTAAAATCCTACGGCTGCATTCTCCACACTAAGACACGCGCTGTCACAGACGGGGTTTAGCTGCTGTATTATGACGGGAGGTAGGAAGCCACCAGACACTCTAAAAAGCAAAAGCAACACATTAAAATATCCCAGAAAGCATTACAGAGGGAGGCTGTGAGTAGAAGGAAGCCACCGGCGCTTTACAGTTCAGAAAAACCTGTGCAATGACTGTTGGAGGCTGAGGCAGGAGGACTCTGGGCTCGAGCTCAGCTGGGGCAACTTAACAAGACCCTGTCTCAAAATAAAAACTAGTAAATAAAGGGCTGAGGATGTAGCCCTCGTGTGAAAGGTCTAGGCTCGGTCCTCAGGTAAGAGAGAAAGAAAACGAATCTGGCTCGGGCTCCCAGGCTGCGCTCTGGTCCGGACTCGGGCTCCTCCCAGGCCCTGTGCACGGAGGGCCCGGCCCCAGCTGCAGCTCGGCCGAGCAGGAACCCGCTGCACTGTCACTGGGCTGCTGTCGGGGGCGCATGATCACCAAGCGATCGCTTTCGCCACGCAGCGCCAACATGGCGCTTCCTGGCCACGGTGCCAAGGCTGCGGGCCTGGCTGTGCAAGCCCGAGACCCAAGTGGGGCCTCCTCTCGGTGCCACGTGGGAGGCGGGAGGTGGGGGGCTGGGAAGGTGCGAGGAGCAACTGCATTTGAGACGCATTTCGCAGCCCAGAAGCCGGACACAGGGCTCACGGGCCCGAGGCCACCCATCCATTCGCGCTGCTCTTTAACCTCAGCCGTCTTCTTTCTTTCCTTTGTTTTTTTTTGGTCTCACCAGGGATTGAACTCAGGTTCTTGTGCTTCCCAGGTAGGCATGGTACCGCTCGAGCTGAATCCCCGGCTGAGCTCAGCCTTCCTTGCAGAAGCCTGGACCGTGGCAGCTGCGCACGCATGCCAAGTTTCCAGAGCTGTCCAGCCAGCTTTAAAGCCAGGTCTTTCTTTACTGATTAACAAATTCCAGAACATGTTCAAGTGTTGCAGAGAAATCTACCCTAATCACACCAGCATGTATCTTAAGGAATACTTATGGTAAACACTGCTGCATTTAGAGATGGCTCCAGAGTCTGTGAGTTTGCTGGTTCTGAAAGAACTGCATTCACTAGTTCATTTCCTTACGGGGTGAAAAAGACCCCACGGAGTCCCGATCCAGGCCCAAGAGAGACAAAACCTGTAGCTTGGACTCCACGTGTCTCGTGCTGTTCCTGTTGCGGGACGCCAGGGCCGTGAGGGCAGCACCAGACCCAGCACGCGCTCCCGATTCCGCGCTGCCCTGCGTGCAGCAGACCCCACGACGGGAAGCTGCCAGGAGAGCTGCGGGCCGCCCCCGCACTCACGCCACAGTGCAGCTCACCTAACGGGGTGCGTCCACGGAGGGCGTCACAACACGGGCAAGAAAGCCACAGGACCGATTTCCTCTGTTCCTGAACAGCTGGAGAAACACACCAGTCATAGGTTGAGCATCCCGAGTCCAAAAGCCAAGCTGGAAACGCTTCGCCAGCTGCTGCTCTTTGAAGGCTGACTGGTACCCGGAGTGGAAAACCCCAGCCCTTCAACGCCTTCTGCTCTCTGCTACCCCCACTCTTTCCTTTTTCTCTCTTTATTTTCATTCCTTCTCCCTGAATTAGTATTAATCTGAGTCTTATTCATGTTGACCTTCTCAGGTTTACTATGGTTCTATCCCTGCCTCTTCCAGAGCAGTGGAGTCTTTTGAGTAAGTTCTCGGTCACCTGGGTCAAGTGCCAGCTTCTCTCGGGCTGACTTCAGCCGCAGTTTCTCTCAGGCACTGCCAGGGGCGGGTGCCGCCTCCAGGACAAACCAGTGGGCCCCGCTGGGGACCAAGGAGCCGCTAGCGCCCCGTGTCCTGGGCCACTGACTGTGCACCTCCGCACAGACACACTTTTCGGATGAGGGAACAGGGCAACAAAGTGCCTCCGAAAACGCGCCACCCCCGGAGAGCTGAATCTGCACTGAAGTGGACGAAACTCCACAGAAGTAAGAAAACTGAGAATGAAGGACCACTGAGCTCAGAAGATACAAACAAGCAGCCGAGCGAGTCAAGGAAGAGCAGAGGCTATGAGAAGACCGCTTCCGTGGGGAGGCAGGGCTTCCCAGACCAGCCACGCAGGAATGCCGGAGACGCGCTCCCCAACACATCCAGGAGAAAACGGAATGAAAAGTCTTGGCCGGAGACCAGGCCACCAGGAGAGACGGGCAGAGGCAGAGAACACTCAGACAGCTGAGAAGGGGAGGGAAGGCCTTTCCGGCAGGAGGTGCACAAAGCTAGAAGAAAAAATGGGAGGCTTCTGGGCCTAGAAGAGGGCTCAGAACAATGTCCAAAAGTCTAGTCACCGGAGTCACTGTGGAAAACTTCCAAAACTGAGGACCGGGGACCCCTTAGCGAAGGAGGCATCAGACCCCAACAGACCAGGAGGAACCTCGCCACGTCACATCCCGAGCCAAGGAGGGAAAGCGAGAGCCTCAGAGCCGCAGTGCCTGGTGCGGGCCTCGGGGGGGGGAGCCCCAGAGCGGAGCGCTCGGCCCGGGCCTTCGAGGCCAGGAGGGGGGTGGAGGTTGCCAAGCCCTGAGAGGACAGGATGCCACCCTAGACCACCATGTCCTGCGAGGCTCTCCTGTAGGCTCGGGGAAGAACAAACACTTCCCAGGAGAAATGTAAATGTAAGAAACTCATGGCCACCCTGAAGCCTGCGCTGCAGGGATAGCGAGGGCGTCTGCCCGGGAAGGCGAGGGCACCAGGGAGGAGGCGAGCGGAGGGGAACCTCACAGGGGCAGCTGCACGAATGAGGAGCGGAAACGAATCAAACGGCAGCGACGCAACCCCCAGCACTGACCCTCCATGTCCCTGGGTTCCGCTCTCACTGCAAAGGCGCCGCCAGCAGCGCAGGAGACGCCGTGGGGCAAAGACATCGCAGACCGGAAGTGTGGAAACCGGCCTCAGGGCGCTGGAGCCCAGAGCAGGCAGGAGGGCTACGCCCACACCGGGCGCAGCCGACTTCAAACGACGCTGCTCAGAGACAAGGGGCTGCGCGCACGGGGAAGGTGAGCGGTCACCACACGAACTGGAAATATATCCGCATCAGATGCCGGAGCCTCCGCGGTGCCAGAGCAAACACGACCTGACACGGAGGACAGCCGGACCCTGGGCCACGTGTGGCCCCGAGTTCAGCACGCACCCTCACGGCCACACAAACACCAGTCAAGCTAGCCACGCGGCAGGTCGAGGAGACGGATTCGACACACGCCTGCAGAGGGCTCCGTCCAACAGCGGCAGAACGCGCTCTTCTCGCCATGTTTCCAAAGCACGGCATACTTAGCCATTGACAAGTCTCAGCTGCACAGTGAAGGAGAAAAACGTCACACGTCTTATCAAATCACAGTGGAGTAAAGCTAGAAATCAACAAGAAAAGAAATCACACAAATACATAAAATGGAATAACATTCTCTCTCTTTTTTTTTTTTAAGTAGGGTCTCACTTTGCAGTTCAGGCCGGCCCTGATCACAGTGTAGGCTAGGCAAGCATTGAACTAGCAGCAATCCTCCTGCCTCTGCTTCCTGAGTGCTGGGATTATAGGCGTGAGCCACCATGCCCAGCACTATGGTGTGTGGTGCTGATTGCTGGGGTTATGGGTATGAGCCCCCATTCTAGGCATTGTGGTTTGTGGTACTGGGGATCGAACTCGGGACCTTGAGCTTGCGAGGCAGATTCCAGAACCACTGAGCTAAATCTCCAACCCTGAATAACATACTCTTGAATGATTGCTGAAGGAATCAGGGGAGAAATTTAAAAACTCCTAGAATTAATCCTGGAAACATGTCTCATCAGAACCTGTGGGACACAAGGAGAGCAGTGAGGAGTCGTTTTATAGCTACACATGCCTACGTTAGAAAAACCAAGGAATCCCGGATAGATAACCCCATACTACAAAGTTCCCAGAAAAGCAAGAACAAAACACTCCTCAAAAAAGAGGGAAAGTAATAATAAAGATCAATGTAGAAATTGTTGAAATTGAGACTGAAAAAGTGGAAAGAATGAATGAATTAGAGTTATTTGAAAAGATAGACAAGAGTGATAAACTCTTTGTAAAACTTAGAGAGGAGAAGGTCCAAATTAAAATTTGATGAAAAAAGTAAAGAGAATCACCAAAATCCAGAGCATTATGAGAAATGCTCTTGAAAGCTAATATTCAAATAATTGGTGACTTTAGCAGAAATGGATAAATTCCTAGCACTCAGATCGACTTAAAGTGAATGAGGAAGATAGGAAAAATCTAAACAGTAACAAGCAGTGAGGTTGATAGAGTAATTAAAACTTCACCAACCAAGCAAAGCCAGGACCTAGCGGCTTTGCTGCTGAATTCGGTCAGATCTCTAGAAAAGAAGACTGCGCGGCTTCCCAGGCCTCTCCAGGAAACAGAACGGGGCCGGAGCGTCCGAACTCGCTGCGGGAAGCCAGCACTGCCGGGCTAGCGAAGCCGCGTAAGGACTCCACGGAAAAGAGGACGACGGGCCCACATCCTCCCTGACCGCAGACGCGGGCCTGGGACCCATGGGGTGCAGAATGGGCGCTGCCCGCGGCTCGTGGGCAGCGAGGACCCAGGGCCTGTGCCATGGGGCCAACCTCGTGGCCGCCAGGCAAGGGCTCGGGTCTAGCGTCCTCTTCTGTGTCCCCACCGCTTTCGTTGCTGGGGAATGACAGGGGCATCACAGTGCCCAGCAAACAAGGCCAGCGCTGCGGGCAGGAGTCATTGTCACCACCGGTGCTGACTTAACCACACAGACCTGGGCCCGCTGCACGGGGCGGCAGGTGGTGTCCTGCTGGAGGCGAGCTCAGGGCACCCAGCCGCCTCCCGGCACCCGCCACGGGTGAGCACGCCCACTGCTGGCCCAGGGCACACGTGGACGCGTCGGGAGGGCGTCCCCAAGCGCTCAGTGGCAGGAAGCAGCAGACTGTGTCTGCACGCACAGGGGACACCGCTCCATGTCAAGGCAAGGAAAACACCGTGCTGCACGCAGCGGCGAGCCCCAGGGACGTACCCGGCTGGGCGAGGGAGACGCTCAGGGACGGAGACGGGAGCGCGGCCGGCGCGTCTCTGCTCAGGGCCGGGAGCTGTGCGGAGACTTTGCCAGAGAGAGACCCAGGCTCTTCAGTGCGGTTTCGAAGGAAGACAGAAATGTTTCTGGGCCGCGACACACACTTGTGGGTAGTGTTTATTCTCTTTTTTTCCCGAAAGGGACTTTATTTGATTTTCTAAATTAGTGTGTGTGTCTGATGCATCATGGCTGAGTTTTGGAGAATTTGCTCTGACTTTTGAATACAGTTCAGTGACGCAGGCTCCTTGTTCCCAGACTGTGGCTTCTCATGGGTGGGTGGTGAGTACAGCCAGAAGGACAGGTGCAGGAAAACACCATTCATTCATTTTGTCACAAAGCATTTTTTAAAATTTAAATTTAAATCACTTTACACAGTCTGGAGGAGGGAGCATGGCACAGAGGCACTGGGTCCCGAGCTACAGCCCAGCCTTGCAGAGCAGTTTTACAACATCGACTGTGCACCCGGGACGCTGCTGGTCCTTGTGGTCACGAGGACAGCCCAGGAGGGAGGGAGAGGTCTTGGCCAGGGCCCCTGAGCCTGCACATCTGGGCCGGGCCAGGGCCCCTGAGCCTGCACATCTGGGCCGGGCCAGGGCCCCTGAGCCTGCACATCTGGGCCGGGCGACTCCCAGCATGAGGAGAGATTCTTTCTGCCCTGCCTGGCGACGTTCCTAGGACTGTGTGAGCCGTGCCTCATCTCGATGTTTAAAACGCCAGGCGGCGCCTGTCCGCAGCATCTCATTTGATCAACACAGAGGTCAGAAGGGTCTGAGGGGGCCGGCATGGCCTCTGGAGGCGCGGAGCCTTCCGGGGGCACATGGCCTCCCTTCTGCTCAGGCCAAGCACCCACCTCCTCCTACTCAGCCATGTGAATCATCTGCACATAAAGACTGTGGAATCCATTATCGCCATGCCCCGTTACCTTGGCAACTGTTTCATTTAGAATCTGACTTACAGAGTTGAAAGCCACTGTACTCCTTATAATAGACGAAACGAAACAACAGAAGCCCGTTTTATCTGGGGGAGGGGCCCCGTGCTCTTCCGCAGAGCTGGGTGGTGAGTCCCAGCCGCCAGGAACAGGGTGGGCTTCCCGTCTGTTTTATCGGCGTGGTGTGCCTCGTCTGTATCGTCACCGAGGAGAGGGTTTAAACCCCGCAGAGCTGGCCAGCAAACTGCAGAAAGGGTCGGTGGCAAGAGGAATTCTCAGTCCTGACACGTCCCGCGGCACCAGCGCTGTTCAAGACCACACAGGGGAGGCTCGCTTGAAGGGCGGCCGCAGAGGGAAGGGAGAGAGGCCGGCGGGGACGAGCAGCGAGAAGCCCCGGGGGGGTGGGGAGCTCGGGACCCAGCAAATGCGTGATCTCCACGAGGCACCGACACGTACACACCGGCAGCGCTCCTGTCCTGTGCAGGCATGCCCGTATGTGCACACAGACCTGGGCATATGCACGTGTGCCGAGCACACGCTCCCCAGCTCGTCTGCTGGGAGCCCTGGGCGGTGAGGCCCCAGCGCCAGTCCTCGGTCTCTGGTGCTGCCCAGCGCCAGGACTCGGCTGACCTGGGGCGCGGGGTCGGGAGGCTCCGCGGACGCCAGGGACCGAGGGCTAGCGGAGGGCTCGAAGGCTCACCTAACCAGGCGCCTAAACTGCAGGACAGAGGACGTCACCCCGCACCAGCCCAGCGCGGTCAGGGGCTACCTGGCGAGGAGGGGAGACTGCAGCAGGACGGCCGGTGCCGGTGGCCACCCTGGGGTGGGCTGGCACAGCCCTGTGCCCTGGGTGAGCAGCTCTCCCGGGACCCGGCCAGTTCTCCGGAAACCGACCATCAGCGAGAACCCGGCCGGGCCGTCCCGGCCTCCCTGCCGTCCTGTCTGCCCCGTGGCCTCTCCTCCCGTGCTCCCGGTGGACAGCGCTGTGCTCGCTGGGCTTCCCAGCTCAAGAGCCGGGAGCTAAACCAGACTTTGGGGTTCACCGGCCGGCACTTACAGCTGCTCCCCGGTGTGCGGCACCACCTGAGCTCCGCCTCCTTCAAACCGGGGGGCCCGGATTCCTCTAGGAGAGCGCGTGCTCCTGAGACTGCAGATGGTCCTGTGACCGCACACGCAGGGATCTAGGGTGCGGCTCCCGGTCAGGCGCAGAGGTGGAGCTGAGGCGGCGACGTGAGCGCTGGAGAGAGGCTCAGACACAGGATGCAGAGCCATGAGGGCCGATCCCATGGAGACCCTCACCAGCCCACAGCTTCAGACAGTCGAGCCCCTCTCAGTGAGTGGCGAGGGACAGTTAAGCTGCATCAAGCAGCGGGCTTTATAGGCAAGAGGCCTGATGGACTCCGTTGCGCCTCTGGGGATCGGTGCGTCGGAATCCAGCACTTCCTTTAGTCCATGTGTGGCTCCCACTATTATTATTAGTAGTAGTTTTTTGAGGCAGGGTCTCACGTTGTAGTTCAGGCTGGTCCTGAACTCACTATGGAGCCCAGGCCAGTCTTGAACTCACAACAATCCTCCTGCCCCTGCCTTCTGAGTTCTGAGATGACAGCCATGAGCCACCACATCTGCACTGTGGTATGTGGTACTGGGGATTGAACTCAAGACCTTGTGCTTGCCAGGCAGGTGCTGGAACCACTGAGCTAAATCTCTGGCCCTGACACCCATTATTTTGTTTGCCTCTTCTGTCTGGGCCTCTCTCTGGCACTCTGTTCTGGTCCCAGCCGGCCTGGCAGCACACGAGCCAGCCCTGGGCACAGTGAGTGAAGACAAACATCCCTGCAGAGCTTCTCTGGAAAGAGGGAGAGACCCTGGGACGAGGCAGCGGAAGACTCTCAGAGGCCAACAAAGAGGCTGCATTTGAAAGGTGCCCAAAGTCCCGCGAGCCCTGCGGCTCACTGCACAGGAGACTCGGACCCCCAAGACGCTCGTGTCATTTGTGGCAACAGCTACCGAGGGGGCAATTAGATCTGAAGACTGTCCTGCCACGTGGAGACCAAGTGCCTGCACGGAGACACAAACCTTGGAAGTTTTCCAAAGGAGAAAACTGTGACCGCGAAGAACAGAAGCCATGATTGACAGCACCGCGAGCAGCAGTCTTAGCGGCTGTGGCGCTAACTCGAGAAGCCCTGGGCTGCCGGGGAGGGCTGGGCCTGCCCGTTGCTGAGGGCCTTTGCCCCGACCTTTCAGCAGAGGCTGCCGCTCCACAGCGACACGGACCGCTGCTCCCTCGGGCGCTAGGCGAACCGATACAGCAGGGAGGCGGAGACACGGCTGTCGGGTTCATGGGCCACGGAGGTGCGCGACCCAGGCTGGCGCGTCTGCTGGCGCTGTCACCAGCCGAGGCAGCGAAGCGCGCGTCTGTGCGGCGTGTGCCCTTCGGGAGGTGCAGGGCCCGTCCCGCCCACGCCCCCTGCCGGTCACGGTGCAGCGGCAGGACGGCAGGGGTGCCTCGGTTCACGAACCCAGTTCTTCCACGATTTGGGTTGCACGCGGATTGCATTCACACCGACCACTGCATCCAGGTCTTTGATGATCACAAAGCAGGAAAACTGTTCTGGCCATGTTGTGTCAGTTTACGCATGGATGGAGCGGCTGCCACAACCCGACGGCTTTCTGACTTCACCGGCCCGGTCCGAGTCACTTGTGAAGGGGCATCAGCGCACGGCCGCCACCAGCGAGCCTCACGCGGAGCTCCTGAGGTTTTGCAGGACGTGGTCTGATTATCGGCCGTGTTACAGGGCACATGCTTGCTCACCTCTTCACGCTGCTCTGCGGGGAGACGCATGCAGGGCACCGTCCTCTCTTGCCGGAGGGAAGCGCTTTCTACAGGGAGACCCCGGCCGGGACTTCGGGGCGTGAGGCTGCTCCTGAGGTTCCTTTTACAAAGATGCAGCACGTTCGGAGCCTCGCTCAGGCCTCTGATCCACTCGGCCCGCGGCGAGGGCTCCGTCCGTCGCTTCAGGAGACAGGGCGGCAGGTAAAGCCGTGCATTCACAGCCAGACTGGAATTTGGGGGGCAGTGAGGATGCTGGGGCTCAGGAACTGTTTCAAACTTAGCAGAGATTTTGAGAGACTGAGCCAGCGCCTTCCTTCTCCCGGCTGGTGCACGATCGCCAGACTCGGCTTCGGAAGAGTCTGAGCGTTGCTTCCACCACAGAGACCCCCGAACTGGGAGGAGCGAGTCTGCGCCCTGTGTGTGCAGAAGCCCGGGGAGGCGGCCTGGTGCACGCTAGCAGAGGATCCGACGCTTGAGATCACGGATGACGACCCCCTTATGGTATGTTTGAGACCAGGTCAGTCTCTGAAGGTCTGGATTAAGTCTAGGCGCGATGTCCTGAAATTGCCTCAAAAGCACCGAAGAGCCTGGCTCCCTTTCCAGCTCTGTCTGTGGAGCAGGGTTTTCCTCAGGGACACAAATGTGTCCCCGCCCCAGGGGGATCTTGCTGATGCAGAACAGGCTCAGGCTCCCACGGAGTCTGCACCACAGGAGCTGTACAGGTCTCATTATGTATTATAACATCACAATAGCAGGAATAAAGTGCACAATAAATGTAAAGGTTGAGAGTCCTCCTGCCTGGTCTTCGGGGGACCCCTCCCCCAAACGCCGGGGCCTGGAGGCTTTGGGCAGCCTCTAGCTCTGCGCCGCACCAGGGCAGAATGCCTGCCTATTACTTTTGCTGTCTGGGGAAGAATCACAAGAAAGAAGTCTGGCCGTGTTTCACACGGCGGCGGCTGAACTCCCAAATGTTTCCACCGCGCTGGAGAATCCAAAGATTCGGAAACCGAACGACAGGTGGTCACCGCGCAGGTCCTTCCGCACGGGAGCCGCGTGGGGCTAGCCCGTCTCGCGGAGCGACAGCGCCCCCTGGTGTCCGCCCGGGGAACAGCCGGGTTCTCCAGAGCCGCAGTGCCGAGCTCCTGAGGGTCACCTGGGAGCGCCGCGCCTGTGTCCTCCTCCACCAGATGCGCACGGCTCTCTGCTTTGATCTCTGCCTATTACTTCGTAAGAACCAGCTTCTCACAGGTCGGAAAGCTCTTTCTTCAGAGACACCCCCTGCAGGCCTCCCCTCTGATTGTGACCTGCTGCACACCCTGCTTCTTGTGCTTCTATTGTGATTGCTGCTTGTCATCGACTGCTAGAGTCCCCGGCTTGACATCACACTGATAATCACGGATTGGACGGAAGCACACTTCCTGCTTGGAAAACCCCGGGCATCCTCCCAAATCTGTAAATGTCGGTCGGGGTCGCATTTGGAAACCGCGGGTGTCGCCACCACACCACAAGATGGCACGATAAAAACCGGGGAAACTGACTTCACCACCCCGTGGGTCAGGACGGGGCGCAGGTGCGGCCAGGGCCAGAGGGCCTGGCGTCCAGGGCGTGCAGGAACTCAGTGCCTCAGCTAGAACGTGGACAGAGCACTGGCGGGACGTTTCTATGCAGCAGAGACGTGGCAGACACCCCACGTGGAGAGACACCCAACTCTGGCTGTCCGCAGGGAAGCGCGGAGCCAAAGCCTTGTCCCTGGGCGCGGGGTGGGGGTGGGGAGACGTCAGGAGAGAGGAGCAGACACTGGAGAGGGCGAGGCTGGGGGCCCCCTGCTCTGCTGGAAAGAACCCGGGGTCATCCAGTTTGGGAAACTTTGGCTTTTCCTCAAAAACACAAATATAATATTATTTATAACCCAGAAATTATGCTTTTAGGTAAAACGCAGAGAAGTGAGACCTACGTCCTGAAAGGACTTGAAGTGAGAGGTCACATCAGCTTTATCCTAGCAGCCTGAAGGCAGGGACACGGCCCTCCTGCGCGACAGACGGGTCGGGCACGCGCACAGCAGTGCTGGGGTTCAGCGCCCGGGAGAGGCAGCCCTTCCTCGGGCTGTGCCGGGCGCGCAGGGGCGGCACGCGCGGCCTCGGCTCTTGCTGTGGTTTCTGGCGTCCACGGTCTCGAGCCACACAGCCGCGGAGGCCCCTGAGGGGCGGAGTGGGCACGCAGTGGGGGCGAGGGGAGCACCGCCACGGTCGGGACGGGCAGGAAGGGAAGAGAAGGCTTCTGCCCAAGGTGCGGGCAGGAGCAGGGGACGAGAGGCGACGGCCTCACCACACAGGCTTCTTCGCGGGACGGGACTTGGATTTCATATGAGTCATGACGAGGGGTCTAAGACATTGGTTTAGCATTATGGAAAGTGTTAGAGAATCATCATGGTGACACTGAAGCGC
Source organism: Thryonomys swinderianus (assembly GCA_004025085.1). Taxonomy (NCBI): domain Eukaryota; kingdom Metazoa; phylum Chordata; class Mammalia; order Rodentia; family Thryonomyidae; genus Thryonomys; species Thryonomys swinderianus. The sequence continues at coordinate 36,755 of PVIC010005247.1, forward strand.
AGATCTACTCGGGATGGTATTAAAACCCACCGGATCCGGCGCCCTGCCCCAGGCTCACGTGTCTCTCCGCAAGTCCCCGAGGCAGGGTAAATACACGCGATGAAGAAAAGGAAGGGCTTCGGGGGGCTCAGGTACACCGGCGAATCCCATAGGATTCCATAGGATTGGATTCTGCCGGGCAGCACTGGAGATTTCCCACGGGAGTCGGCGGCTCAGCGTGGAGACAGGACCTGGGACGGGGACGGTCAGGCTCGCGCGCTGGGCCCCACGTCCACGGGACCGCCACGGCAGCCGGCCAGGCGGCATGCACGGTGGAGCTTCCCGTCGGCGCTGGCTGGCTTCCAATCCAGTGAAGTGGCACGTCGCCCCCCAAGCGCTCTGCTCAGACTGTTCTCTCACTGTTAGATTCCATAGGACTGTATTTTGCACCTTACTAAGGAGTCTGTGGAAAGTCGTCTTCTGTCTTGTGACGCGAGTTACTGATACCCTTGGCTGCACCGCTCGGCCGGTGAGGCCTGCGCCATCCCCTCTGCAGAAGGCCTCCCAGCGCCTGGCTTGGACTCAGCCCGCTGCCACAGCGCGGCCCCCAGCCCCGTGCCGCGGGGCACTGCACTCAGCATTGTATGGAGTGTACGCCACGGCCAAGTGCGTTTGTCCGTGGACACGACGTCACACATGTGCACGTCAGTGTGACATGTCGCACCCACGCAGCAAAGGCTAAACGCCACGAGATCTTCTCCACAGATATCAGGAAAGTACAACACCCTTTCGCGATGACAAGCTCTAATGAGTTAGGCACAGAGGAATTTATCTCAGTAATAAAGGTCACGTCTGAAAACTGCAGTGAACATCACATTCACTGGTGAAAAGCGGGGAGCTGTTCTCCGAGGTCAGGAGCCAGACGAGGGACCCCCACCTCCCCAGGTCTGCCCTGGAGGCAGAAGTGCCATGAGCCCGAAGCCGGGCAGTCAGGCCAGAAAGGAAGTGGGAGACACCAGCTTGGAAGGGAAGAAGTAAAATGAGCTGTCCACAGATAGCATGATCTTACACAGAGAAAAGCTAAGGATCCCACCCAGACAGAATTAATAAACAAACTAGGTAAAGTTACAAGAAATTAATGTGCACTTGACTCACCAAAGTTTTTTACACAATGACCTATCCAAACTGAAAATTTCTATTTCATCAAAAACAACACAACACTTAGGAATGAACGGTAGAGGCGAAAGCTTGTATACCAAAAACTGGAAGAGTGATGTGAGAAGTTAAGGGAGATGGAGTAGATGACAACAGGGAGACCCTGTGCCGCACAAAGCCACCCGGAGTCATCCAGACCCCACAGATTTTTACAGCAGCTGCTTGTTTGCTCGGCAGACTTCTGGGGGCCGAATCGGGGGCCTTCAACTGCACCGGCAGCCCTTTCCAAAACGCTTCGGTTTGAGACAGGGCCTCGCCAAGGCACCGAGCTGCTCAGGCTGGGCTCGAACTTGCAGCCCACGTGTCTCAGCCTCCCAGGGTTCTGAGATCAGAGATGTGCGCCACTGTGCCTGGCTTTAAGAGCAATTGTATTTTACAGAAGTGGAAAAAATCTTAAGATTCATATGGAACCAGAAAGGATCACAAACAGCAATCTTGAGACGAGCAGAGCAGGGCAGCCCCTGCCCTCAGACCGTGCTGTGCGGGGTGGTGAGACTTGCGGTCGGGGGGAGCTGGACCCTCGTCTCACTCCGAACACAGAACACAACCGGAAGCGGTTACAGACAGAGCGGTGCTCCCGGCTCCCGAGGGAACACAGGCAAGCGTCCCGACGCTGCGGGGCGATCTCCGAAGTGGCCGCAAAATCCCAGGCGGCAAAGCCAGTGTGGACGCGCGGGTGCCAGCTGGCTAAGGAGACCGCAGGGAACACGGTGCCCAGCGCGGAGAGCTGGCTGCGGAGCAGGAGAAAGGGTGCGAGCCACGCGTCCGGTAGGGCCAGGCCGCGGGGTCAGCGGGACCCGCAGCTCTCTGGCCAAGCCGCCGGCCAGGTCCGAGGCACAGAAGGCTCGGAGGCTGCTCTCCAGGGGAGACGGACGTGCTCACAGCTGTGAAAGGGGCTCCGCGTCACGACTGACGCGGACATGCAAATCAGCCCCGCCGGACGGTAACCCCGGCCGTCAGCACCGCCGTCAGCAAGCACAGACGGGAGCGTGGGCGAGGAGAGGCGGGACCTGGGCTCTGCGCGCTGCTGGGGGGCAGCGCGGGCTCGGGAGCCCCGAAGGGGACCACCACACGCGCCAGCAAGCCCACTTCGGACGTCTGTGCGGACACTCGGTCGGGCGCCGCGGGCAGACTGCCCTCGCGTGTGGCTGTCCCCTCTGCGGACAGGCGACAGGGCACCCGCGCGCGCCCGCTGCGATCAGTGCCACGAGTGTGGACAGACATCCGGTGGACCGCGGCCTGGCCGTGCGCGGGGTGAGACGGCCCGCCCGTCTCCTACCCGTGTGTCCGCAGCGGCCACCTGGCCACAGGCAGAGCAGGACGGTGGCTTCTGGGGCGGGCGGTGGACGGACAGCTGCCACTCGCAGGCGTCAAGTCTCCATCATGCAAGGTGACAAAGTGCTAGAGCCCTGGCATCTGCCGTACTCAGGGAGGTGTGCCAGCCGGAGCTGCCGGGCTCATGCTCTTGGCACAGCCAGAAACCAGGATGAAGGGGCAGGAAGAAACTAGACCACTGATTGTGGTGATGCTTTTACAGGTGTACCCTTATGTCAAAATAAAAATGTATAAATATGCAATTTCATGTATGATCAAACATACCATGAATATTAAATTAAAAATTATTAAAGCCATTAATCTCCAGAAAATCCTCCCTCTTACTTTGAACACACACACACATCTCATTGTTTTTGCCACTTTCCGAAGCAGCTTTGAACTTCTCTTTCCTGGGTGTCTTTTAGAGGGGTGATCAAAAATACAGTGAATACTGCTGCCATGTGCCACCTGGCAGAAAGGCAGCTCATAAAGACATCAGTGAGCTCTCATTTACCCCATTCACTGGCACTGCGTGACTTCTAGGTCTTCCCCAAAGTCAATCTGACCGAGAAAGGTCAGTGTCGGGGTCCAGTGAGGACGCCCAGGCTCCCACAGCAGCACCGCCGAGGACACCCAGCCACGAAGTCACCGAAGCCGCTGCAGAAAGCGGCAGCATCATGGGTCAGTGTGCTGGAAGCACGGGCGGAGGTGTGGGAGAGGAAATTCATTCCATGTGTCTTTTACTGTCATATATTTTTAAAAATTGAAAACATTCGCTATATATCTTGATAACACCTCAGGTATGGAATATAATCTCAAAAAAGCTGTTAAAACCCGAAAAACTTTGGATAGGGAACTTAACTTTCAGTCCCATCAACAATTTTACACGACCGAGTAAACTGTTCACTTAAGAGCAGCTCTGATTAGAAGATACTGAGATTAAGGGAGAGTCAAAACGTGGGCGCCGGGTCCACAGACGCCATGCGGCCTCGTGGCTGGCTCGGTCTGCGATGCGACCGCCGGGTCTGGGGTGTCGTCCACGTGTGCTCGAGGAGTGAGCGGGGCGTGACCCGCACCTCCCCGGGGAGCCAACCCCACTGGGCTACAGTGTCCGCGACCCTCGAAACCCGCTGTCTGGGGTTAAAACTGAGGGGAACCAGAGACGCCCTGCACTGGACAACGCACTTCGGGCAGAGGGGGTGAGGCTGAACCAGGACCCGCCAGGTCCCTCCTGGGCAGAGCCGTGCCCCTCTCGCCAGCCTCAGGCTCCAGGACACCAGACAGCGAGAGCTGGGCTCTGTGGGAACCGGCCGTCCTGCCTGCCCGGGTGCTGGGTGCTCCTTCTCAGAGGGTGTCGTGCACGCTGAAAACGAGGACCCTCTCCAGGCATCGGCCAGGTCCACGGGAGCCGCGCACCGACCTGAGCAGGCGGCCGGCGCGGACGTGGGCCTCTCCAGCTGTCAGTTCGTCCACTTTGGAAGCAGAATGTCACCCCCAAGTTTGGGCTTTCAGTAGGAAAGTTCTCCAGAAGACACTGCCTGGACATCAGGAGGCTGCCAGCCCTGCCCGTGCCCTCTGCGTCTGGCCCTCTGTGTCCCCAAGTGCCAGCAGATGCCTCTGCATGGGTTCACCCCCTGCTGGCTCTGCCAGCCACAGTCAGCTGAGCTCCGAAAATACTCCGGGAGAAGCTCCAGAAATGACCGGTTCAGACTCACTCGACTGTCCCCACGGCACTCCGCCGCGCGCTGTTACCTTAGGGGCCGCCTCTCAGGTAAAAACGGCCCCTGTCCCAGATTCATCCGCAGGGAAACCGGGCGCACAGGATGCGGTGCCATCTGGGGCGCCCCAGGACGAGGGCACAGCCACGTGGCAGGGCAGGACAGAACCGCCGGCCGGGTGTGGCCGGCCTCGGGCTCCCTGTCAGGAAGGCATCGTGCAGCGGCTTGGAGGTGAGGGAGGAGGCCGCCTGCTCCTGGGCCCAGCCCTGCTGCTGCCTGTGCGAGCCAGGCTTGGGGGAGGGGAAGTCTCCACAGTTGGAGGCTGGCACAAGCACCCAGGACACACAGCCCTGGTGGTTGGGTAAAGGCTCCCGGCACCTCGATCACAGCTAAAAGCTCGAACCAGCCGCCGGGACTAGAGCCAGGCCGGGGAGGGGCGGAGGCGACAGATCGTGAGCCCGGCCACATTGCTTGCGCCGCCTCCTCTCTTCTCCTCCTTTCTTTGTGGTACCGGATACCAAACTCCAGCCCTCGTGCGGTGCCACTTGAGCTCGTCCCGGGCGCGACACTGTCCTTGCGCAGAGTCGGCCGCACTCACTGATCTCCCGCGGGCACGCCCCGAGTTTCTCACTGGAGCGACTACAGGCACTGCGGAGGGTCCCACCGGCCGACGCCCCAGCCCAGAGCTCCGCGCACTCGCGCTCTCTGCTCTCACGCGCGCCTTCCTCCGTCCCGGCGGCGGTGGGCGCAGCTCTGGGCCCGGAGCGCAGGCTCTGAGGAGCGCGGGTGAGGCCGAGGGAGCCGCCCGCCGCCTGCGGTGGCATTTACCTCCCAGCACAGAGCTTGTCTCAGTCCGAAGCCGGCGCCCCACATCAGCCTGAGTGGGTGACCACAGCCCCGCGGCTCCGGGCCACGCGTCCTCTCTGTCCCGGGACTCTGGGAGACTCTGGTCGCCACGTTGGGGGGCTGCCAGTGGGGCTGAGGTGTGGAGAGTGCCCAGGGCCCAGTCTGCCAGTTTGCTCCCTCTCTTGGTCGGAGCTTACCATCCTGCTCATCCCTCAAGAATTTTGCTCCGAATCACAGATCTGTGGGAGCCTCGGGGCGTGGGCAGGGTCCAGTACATAACTGCACACCCGCACCGTGGGTGAGCAGGGACCAGTGACCGGGGGCTCCAGCCTGGGGGAAACCCGGGTGAAGCCCTCCCAGCTTCTTCTCTGAGCCCCGGAGGGCCAGGCCAGCGTGTCTGAAGCCCAGCAAGGGCTCTCCGAGGACACCGAGGCCACGGCAGGCCGCGTGACGCCCCTTGGGAGCGGGGGCCCTGGGACTGGCAGTGTCTGCCCGGCCCTGTCTCCTGGACTGGCTGTCAGTGCTCACAAACTGTCGCCTCCGCCCAGCTCTCCCCGGCAGCACTTCCTGGCCGGTGGGCCGGGCCTGAGCCCCTCCCTGCAGCCAGGCTGCGCCTCCTGCTGCTCCGGCCCCAGGGTCCCCACGGCGGCCCGAGCCCGGGAGAGGCTCGCTGCACTCTCGCCCACCGCCTCTCCCTCCATCCCTAACCTCAGACCCTGCAGTCACCGTCCGCCTGAGTGGGGAGCCGGTCCCCTGCTCCGGCCCCTCAGCCACCCAGCTCCTGAGGCTCCCGCGTGCGCCGCCCACGGCCGTGCCTGTCCTCGTCCTCACAGTCTGGCCGCACCACCACCCATACTTCTCTGGCCACACAGCCACGAGCCACGGCCAGGCGCTGTCTCGGGGCAGCCATGGAGCCTCCCGAGGCTGTGGCTTTTCTCCTTGGCGTTTGCTTTACAACTCGGGTTCCGGCGCCCACCGCGCTGGCCCGGCCGTTCTTCCTGATGTTCACCGCCGGCTAGGGGCCGTGCGGGGCAAATGCACAGGAATCGCTCCAGCTGACGCGGCTGGGTCCTCCCAGCAAGCCCGCCAGGACACCGTCAGCCGGAGGCCGAAGCTGGGAGAAGCTCAGATAAGTACATACTAAGCTTGGGAGGCAGCGGGAGGGCAGCCGCGGGCACAGGCTGGAGGAGCCTCGGACCGGGCGGCACCAGGGGTCTGAAGCGAGAGTGCCCGCCTGTCTGCGGCTGTCCCCAGGCTCGCCTCTGCGTGGACACCTCCGGGGTCTGCGGGGAGCGGACAGATGGGTGGAGCAGACGCTCCTCAGAGGAAGTGGGACAAATGGCTGCTGAAGTAGCACAGATGAGAAAATGTTCAGCCTCTTTAGGCATCAGGGCAGCTGAAATCAAAATACGCTGGGACTCCCTCTCGGCCTGGTCAGAATGGCTGCCAGCAAAAGTGCAGAGAACAGCTAGTGCCGGCAAGGATGCCGCGGCGGGGCGGGGCGGGCGGAGGGAGCTTCGCGCTGCTCGGGGGTGGGGCGACACAGCTCCCGGGAATCGGCGACTGGGAAGAGCTACCGCTCCGGGCACGCCTGGGCACCGCTGTCTGCACGCCGGGCCACTGGGGCACGGTTCGCAATACCAGGCCACGAGCCAGCGGGGTGCCCACGGGCAGACAGAGAAAGGGCACCTGCACACGCTGGAGCACTGTTCTGCCACAAAGAACACGGGTGGGATAGAAACCACATGCTGATCGCCATGCAGACCGAGAAAGACAGGATGGCGCATCCTCCCTAATCCGTGGAGCCTGAAGACGATGACAGGAAAGCAGAAGGAGGACCGTTATCAGACAAGGGAAGGGGAGAAAGAAGACAGTGGGGATGAGCACGAACAGATATACACAGTAAAACCGGTATTTTGTAAAATTGAGTACTAATGACATTTAAAAATAAAAAATAAACAAAACCTCCTAATTAACAGCAAAAATAAAGAGGGGAGATCAATGTGACGGTGCAGTTTGCGTGTGTCAAGCTAGCTGGCTCGAGTCCCCGGGGCTGGTGGGGCGCCCTCTGGTGGGCCGCGCAGGGGTGGCCTCGGGCCTGTGACTGGTCCCCGCCCTTCCTCTGCAGCGCTGTGCGTTTTGCTTCCCCACCACCTTGAACGAGGCAGCTTCGCTCCACCACCCCTTCTGCCACGATGTCCCTGTCTTGGAGTGGCTTACCACGGACTAAGCTCCTGAAACCACAAGCCAAGGAGGGGGAGTCATGCTCCACACAAAGCCACCGTGTGGGCTGGATACGGGGGTGGCAGCGGTGTCTGAGGGATCAGTTCTGAGTCAAACTGCCCCGACGTGAATCCATTTTAAATCCTGGCAGAGCTAAAGACCTTTCAGTGTGCAGCTCCGACCCGCCCGCAGTCTGGCGGGTATGACAGTACGTGCCGCGGTGCTGATGTCCTTGCAGGGAGCGTGCGTGGACCGCCACTGCCTGACTTGGTGTCTTCTCAGAGAAGAACGGTAAGAGCTGTCTTTCAACGGGATTCAAAACGCTTCAGAAGACGTCTGCTCTCTAGAGCCCCCAGTCCACGTTCCAGCCCGTCTCCCATTTCTTTCCTGGACTTACTGCTTACTTAATGACCATATTTATTTCATTGCAATGATTTTTATTGGGTCCTGGGCATCCTCTACTTCCTGTCCCTTTTATTATTGATGGTGACAGTGCTGGTGGCTGAGACGGGGCTGTGCGCTGGGCTGCTTCCCACTGGGCCCCTTCCAGCCCCACCTCTGTTGTGGTCGGAGTTAATGGCTGACTGCACAATCGTATTAAAACACTTTTTTTTTTTTTTTGAGACAGGGTCTTGCTTTGTAGTTCAGGCTGGCCCTCAGCTCACTATGGAGCCCAGGCAAGCCTGGAACTCAGCAATCCTCCTGCCTCTGCCTCCCGAATGCTGGGATGACAGGCGTGAGTCTCCACGCCCAGCATTATATGTGGTTGCTGGGGATTGAATTTAGGACCTCGCACTTGTGAGGCAGGCGCCGGAACCACTGAGCTAACCCTCCGGCCCAGAACACTGTATTTTTACAGCTCTAGACCTCATCTTATTACTGTGTTTCTTGAGACCATAATCCTCCCCTTTCTGAGTTACTTAACCGGGCTCATCCTCACGGTTTTGGCACGTGTGGCTATTTCTCTATAGAAAGATGCACGGGCAGAGGTGTGCGGGGGCCAGGCTGGTGCTGTGGGGTGGCGTCAAGGTGCAGGGACTCTCATGTGCCATGCGAAGGCACAGTGCACCTCCACACACTGGCACAGTCGACCGAGTCTGTAGGCTTCGCGGCCTTTGCTCTGTGGCATGTCGTAGCCTAGAAGCAGCCCTGCCGAGGGCTTGCCTGTTTAGGGTCTGGATGTCTCCTTTGTCCGGATTTTGCTTTCTGCAGCCTGAGTTTGCTGCACGCAGTGGTAGGTAGAGAACATTAAGCGGAAGATTTCAGAGATGATTCCTACATTTGCAACTGCGCCCTCTTCAGAAGCGTGTGATGACCTCTCCCCCTGGGAGAAGCACAGCCTGGGGCTGGGTGTCCACAACACGTATGTGTCAGAGCCACTTTCCGTCGCTGACCCCAGTGTAAAGGGGGTAGGTGTACTGTGGCTCAGTCTGTAGAGGCCTCGCAGCGGCTGGGTCCACAGCAGGACAGCGGCGGAGCAGAGGGGCTGGGGCAGAAAGGCCGCTCAGGGCACAGCAGTCAGGAAGCAGAGTCAGGGAGGCTCCGGAGGGCGACACCTGGTCCAAGCCGCCTGCGACCCTTCTCTTGGGACCAGACCCCTCCTTCCCCAGTAAGAGTCACCTTCCATAAGCCTGGCCTGGGAGGGTCTGGGGGGCATCAGGGACCCTCCGGAGCATCCCAACACTGCACCCCAGCTCTGCCACCCCCTTCACCGCAGCGGACCCGCGTTCCTCTTTCCGTGTAGTCGCCAGCACTGTCGAGGGCTACTCTCACGTTGTCTTCCTTTGGAAGCTAAGCTTCATCACAGCTCCGTGTGCAGGAAAGAGCACAGGTGTGTGGGTCTTGGGGCCGCCCACGGTCGCAGTTATCCACTGGGTGTCCCCCGCTACTTGCCAGTTGGTCTCGCAGATGGCGAATCCAAAGTCCACATCTCTCCCTCGAGGTTAGAGTTTAAGACAGGACGAGCGGTAGGAACTTGTGGTTTTCCCCCTTCGCTCTCGCGTGTGCAGCTGCTCCCTGGCCGGGCAGCGGCAGCGCCCTCGCTAGAGCCAAGGCCGAGAACGCGGCCGCGCAGCCTGCAGTCCCGCTTCGCGGCGGCGCGGCGAGCCCGGCCCTTCCCGGCTCAGGGCGCGGGCACCAGGCAGGACCGGCCAGCAGGGGGCGCAGCGCGCCGCCGTCCCGCCGGGCGCAGCTCGCGCAGGGCTCGCAGGCCGCGGCTCCGGGCTCTCGCTCTAGGGCGCGCAGAGCGGGACCTGCGCCTGGGCGCGGCGGGGCGCCCCGGCCCGGAGGCGACGTCCAGAGGGGCTCCGGGAGCCGCGCGAGGGCACGGCCGGCAGCGTCCCGCCACGCCGCGGAGCCCCGCCCCGGGCCCGGCTCGGCTCCCGCCTGTCCCTCACTCGCGCCCACGGCCCCGCCCGCCGCAGCCCCCGCGGCCCGTCCCGCCGCTGCCCCGTCTCCGCACCCACCGAGCAGCAGCAGGCGGTGCGTGTGTCGCCGGTCGCGCTCCTGCTCCCTCAGCAGCCGGTCGATGCCACGGCTCACCCTGCGCGCCTCCTCGGCCGCCGCGCGCTCCGCCGGCCCCGGGCGCCTGTCCTCCTTCGCGTCCGTCGCACGCCGGGCGTCCCGAGGGGCCTGGGTGCGGGCGAGGCCCGGGGTCCGCCTGTCCTCCGCCGGGGGATCCGGCTCCCCGCAGGCGTCGTCCCCGGGGTCCCCGCACAGCGGCGGGTGCAGGCTGGGACACAGCCCCATGGCGCGTTCCGAGCGCGGGCGAGGCGGGGACACCGCCCCGCAGGAGCGCGAGCCAAGGCGGGCGCGGGGCTGCGGGGCGGACGGCCGGGCCGGGCCGGGCAGACCGACCGCGCGCCCTGCCGGGAGCACCGCGCGCGCCCCCTGCCGTAGGCCCCGCGCCTCGAGCACCACGCCCCGCGCGGCCTGCAGGGCGGGGGCAGGAAGGGTCCGCGCGGCCTCCTCCGCCCAGCGCCGCTCCCGCGCCGCCCGCCCGCCCCGCCTCCGCCGCGCCCCTGGCCTGCGCCCGCGGACCGGCTGAAGCCTCTGGCACCTGTCCTCCTGAGCTTGTGGGCATTGTGTCCCGAACGAGACGGTACTAAGAGGGCTTTCGCATTAGAAAGGAAGGAAGACTTAAGATTAGCAATGTTAGTTTCCGTCCTAAGAATCTGGAAAAAGGAAGAGAAACCTAAAATAACTAGAGGGAAAGAAATAAAGAAGAGCAGAAATCAAAGGAATTGAAAGCAAACCAAGAAAAACCCCCAGATTTTCTTCTTCGAAAAGCTTAAATCTCTAAAAAGAGACAAAGAAAACAGATTGCCAAAATCGAGCCTAAAAGAGGGACTAGTGCGACACTCGGCACGGACGCTGCAGTAAGGGAACAGCTTCCCGAGGACGCATTTAGTTTACATGGCACGAGCGAGTTCCTTGCAAAATACAGCTCAACAAGACTGACACAGGAGACAGGAGATCCGGGTAGTGCTGTTTCTAGAAAAGGAATGGATTCTGTATTTCCACAAAGGAAACTGCACAGATGGATGATTTTACTGGTGAATTCTTTACGACATTTAAAGAAGCAATACAAATCCCACAAAAATCTTTCAAAACTTGGAGGAAGAATAAAAATACTCTGCTATTGGAGACCAGCACAATCCTAAAACAAAAATTTGACCATAAGATACAACCCCAGGAAATTTTAAGCCAGTGTCTTTCATGAATATTGGCAAACTAAGTCCTGCAATGTAGAAAATAGTAGTGTCACAAGCAGGTGAGACTCACTTCCTGCTACAAGGGTATTTGAGATTTGTGAATCAGTGCTGTTCACCACACTATGTTAAAGAAAAAAGATGCAGGAGCAAGGTTGGAAAACACGCCTGGTTGCAAAACAAAACAAAAACATCTCCTGGTAAACTAGGAATAGAAATGAATTTCCGATGCTATGACATACATTAAAATCCTCCAGCCAACATCAAAATTAATGAAGAAAGACCGATTACTTTTCCTTGACATTTCTAGGGATGCAAAGGTGTCTGCTGCCACTGGCTTTGCACTGTGTGTGGGGCTGGGCATCGCCGCAGGGGATGGCAAGTCTGAGGCCTGGAAAGGAAGAGCGAGGCTGTCCACATTCCCGGAAGTCCGCTGTTCACATATAAAGGACGAAAAAGCGAGCAGGGCCTGGGGGTGCATGCTTATGATCCTGCACTTGGGAATTAGTGACTGAGACCCAAATGAAAAAAAATAAGGGGCTGAGGCTGTACCTCAGGGTGAAGCCCATGGGTTCGATCCCCATCAACTCAAAAACAAAACAAACAAACCCAAGTCCCTTTGGAAGGATCCTGGAGGAAACCTGGCACCGACATAGGAGTCTGACTAGGTCTCAGGATAAAAGGTGAATATACAAAAGATTGCATCACTCTGTACTAACAATGAGGACACAGTTGGAACATGAATAAAAAAAAATTTGGGTAACATTGGAATCCCAAATCACAAAGTATTTAGGAATCTGATAAGAAGACATGTAAAAACCTGTGTACTAAGAAAAGATAAAGAATTAAACCTAAAATAAGGAGAGGCAGAGAAATGAAGAGCAGAAGGACAATGACAAATCTTTGCCCAGAGAAACTTAAGTGGGTCCAGGTCGGTAGGCGGGAGATGGTACAGAAGGACAGACATGGCACTGTCGGGGCGCCACGTCATCGGGGGGGCCGCACCGTTGGGCACCGCGCTCCCAGGGCCTTGGGAGGCACCGTGCGGCCTGCAGGCTTGCCTCAGAAGGCCTCTCGGGACGTGCGGAAGCCGAGCCTAAGATCGAGGTGGAACTGCTCTTGGCTCGGAATGTCCAGGGCGGGCGGTGAGGTGCAGCCCGAGGACCTGGGCGCCCTCTTCAACCCCAGCCTGAGCTGAGGCTGCCGCAGACAGACCCGCAGGGCCGGGGCAATGCCATCTCGGGCCACTGTGCCGCGTGGGGTGCCCGCAGCCAAGGGCGGGGACGTCTCCAGCACCCGTGAGTCACACGGACGGCGAGCTTGTCCTCCGCCTCACACGGATGTGGGGAGAGAGGCCGACGCGTGTGAGTGGGACGCAGGGGAGCTCACTGTACGGGACGGCTGGGAGGCCTGGCGCCCTGGGACTGGCAGCTGCTGGAGAAAGGATCTGGGGGACGTCTGCCCACAGGGAACGCCTCCAAAGCAAGGGAAGTGAGACGCCCCACGGCGTACAGGCCGGGAGTGGTGATGCACGCCTGTAACCCCGGCGCTCCGGAGTCTGGGGCCGGACTTCTGCCAGTTAAAGGCTAGGTTAGGTAGTAAGTTCAAGTCTAGCCTCAAGTATGTAGAGAGACCCTGTCTCAGAAAGCAAAACCGAGAAACAAAAGTCTTCAAGAATGCTCAGAAATAGTCCACAAAAAAGTGATTCATCTTTCTGGTCATCAGCACAAGGCAAATTAAAGCCACGTCCATGAAAATGGTTAAAGTGGAAAGGACAAGAGCAGGCGTGGGGAGGACGTGGAGAGGGAACCCCCCTTACTTTGTGGTGGGAAAGGACACAAGTACAACCATTTGGAAAACGGTTTGCAGCTTTATCTTATAAATTTAAGCCTATCCCTCTCTGCTGGCATGCAGTCTCAGCTGTGGGCGCCCATCCTCACCGAATTCTTACCCTGGGGGTGGGGCTGTCGTCAGGCTGGCAGGTGGCACCCAGCCGGAGGCTTGGGCCCGCGCCCGCAGCCTGGAAAAGCTCCAGGCGCAACACCTGACGTGTACCACTCACACTTCACACCACCGTGAGTCGGAGATCGTCAGCTGAGTCACCCTGAGCGCATGTGTATACTTATGTTTGAAAAGTCCTGTAAAAATATTTAAAAATCACGTATTACAAAAACTCTATGTGAAATTATACTGAATAAAATGTTAACAACAATGTATGATAAATATTAATGATGAGTGAAAAAAGAAACTTAAACTCATTTTGAAAGGAAACAGCCAGGTGGAGAAAGTCATGGGAAGCTGGGCCCTGAAGTGTGATCAGAGTCGGGTCTTAGCGGTGGGATTCTGGGTGGTTTTACTCCTTTGGGATCTTTGTGCTGGCGGCTTCTGCCCAGCTTTCTCTGCTACAACCGGGGCTTCTCCACTGTGACGGGCCTTCTCTGCTCCTGCTTCCAAAATACTGTTTCTGCTCCTTTCACTTTTTTTCTTTATTTATTTCCACCTGATGGGTCTTGAGAAGAGGGCAGAGGCTAAATGGTCTTTATCAATTTCAAAGTACAGATCAAAACCGAGAAGTATCCGTTTATTTTTCATGGAGTTCAGGTCACCAAATCAAAATAGGCTATTTTGACAGAAAGCTGGTCCTGATGTGGCCTGATTTTACAAAGAAGATTGCCACCAGCAGCGGCCCAGGGCGGGTAATCCTCCTTGGCTACTGAACTGGGCGGAGGCCCAGGAACTACTAGCTCGGACTCTCTGGTGTGTCACTGAATGGTTTACAGAGAAGCCAGGCAAGTGTGGCTGGGTGGGACCGTCCGGCTGGCTGGAGCGCGGACAGAGCGAAGATGGACGAGGAGGAGTCTGGTGCTGGCTCTCTCTCCTCTTCTGGCGCTGCTTTCCTCTGCCAGGTCTTTCACCAGCATGCTCTGCCACGCTGTGGCCCAGGGAACTGAGAACCCAGGGCCAGCCTGCTGGGGACTGGAATCCCTGCAACCTTAAGCCGAGATGACCCTTGCCCTGTGCAGTGGCTCTTTTCTGGTGCTTTTGGCACAGCCTGTTACAGCAGGCCTGCCTGTGGAGGCACTAAATTTTGCTCACGTGGCACCATCACGAGAGCCAGTGTCTTGATGCAGATGCCACAGCTGCGGCTCAGCTGTGGCCTCCTCCGCCCAGGAGCAGAGTGGAACTCAGCTGCCCAGTCCTGGCCCGGCCTGGAGGCCTCCAGCAGCCGGCTGCTCCGTGACAGGGAGCCGTCAGCCTGCGCCTCGACTCGGCAACAGCCCCGCTCTGCGGCCGTCCCGGGCTTGGCTTCTGCGAGAGCCTCGCCCAATGACTTCGCACTTCCGCCGTGACGTGGCCTCGGGAGTCTCGCCACACTGTCTCCAGCCACGCCACTCGCTCTGCATCTGGCCTGGTCCTGCTCTGCCCACCACCCCCTGCTCTGCTGGGGTCCTGCGCACTGCCGGTCAGCCTCACAGGCCTGCCCCGACGCCCGGGCACTGGTGGTGTGTGTCTGCCCTGCCCTTTCCTCTGAGCTCCTGGCCACTTCTGTTCCAAGTCTGCCTTCGGGGCACGAGGAGGAGCCCAGTGGCCCAGGCCTTTGTCCCCAGCCTCAGGTCAAACCCACGCACTGGTGAAGACCTTCAAGTTGGAGCGTCTCCGAGGAGCAGGACATTCAGAGTTCAAAGGAATTCAGAGCGCTCACCCCCTAAGATGGTGTCTCACAGAGTGAGCGGCGACAGACCCGTGTGCCCAGGAGGACAGGCCCTGCTGGTCTGACAGCTCGTGGCGTCCTGTCCCTGGCGAGCTGGCCGCGCAGGGAGGGAGCCAGGATCTCTCCGTAGCAGGGAGACGTGGACAGCAAGAGTCAAGTGAGCACAACTTTCAAAACTTGGGCTGTGGGTGTGGCCCCCGTGGACGCGCAGACGGCCGGCAGAGGACGGGACAGGCCTGGGTGTGCGCGACCCACAGCCGTGACTGCGCAGTCTTACCACTGGGGCAGGGGTGGCTGCTCTGGTCTGGATTTGGGGCACGGCTTGTGGGTGCCATGGGGCACTCTGGTGGGCTGGGCAGGGTGTTCCCCGGGGAGCTGCATGCTGCCCTCCTCAGGTTGGCAAGTCTGATGCTCCACGCGTGTGCGGAGAGGCCTGAAAGCCCACAATCCAGACGACTGCCAGCGCTGGGCCTCCGACCCTGAGCCCTGCTCCCGGGTGAGGCCCGACGGGCCGCGGAGGAGGCTGGAGGGGGGGGGCTCCGTTCTGAGCGGCAGTTGCTGGTGGCAGTTGGTGGCAGCCGTTAGAACTCCAGGCAGTTTCTGGCTGGTTGTGCTGCGGGCGGCCCCTGCCCGCTGTGGCCTGGGGGTGAGCTGGAGGCAGCAGCGAGAGGCTTCTCTGTGCCCTCCGAGCACAGTCTGTCCCGCTTCCCGCGGCCTGAGACGAGGAAAGGAGGCTCCGCCTCCCCAGGCCCAGCCGGGCCGTGGCGTCAGACGCCAGCTACTGCCTGTGTGTCACACACCTGACTCCTGGGTGCTCTCCACGGAGCAGCCGGGCTGGAGGGTCCCCGGCTCCCAGGAAGCCCCGAGAGACTTCAGACTCCCTGGCCCTCCGGCCCACGGGCAGCTGGGTCACTGACCGAGGAGCCCCTTCTTTCTGGGACTCTTCCCTCCTCCCCCAGGCCTGGGGGCGAAGGCCACCTGCACGGAGGCTCTGCTGCCTCAGGTGCCTCCCGCCAGCCCTGTGGCTGCTTCCTATGGCCTTGTGGGTGTGGTGGGGTCTCACTCTACCTCTGCTCAGGCATGCTGGACACAGGATGCCAACTATGGGTTCTTCATCCTGGGCCTGCCTCTGCCAGGCCGGCTCCCCTGCCGCCGGTCCCTGGTGGGAAGGCTGAGGTAGCTTTGACTTTTCTGTGTGCGGCGTCCTGGTGGGCTCTGTGTGCTCCAGTGTTGCCACCCGGCCTGGGGTCCCGCAGCATCTGGCGCCATCTTCTGTCTCTGCATTGCCAAGGTGGACGCCGCTGAAATCTGCCCTTGACCCATACAGCTTCCGGACGGTGGCCTCTGCTTCCCTCCCTCTCTGGGGCATCCCGAGCCACCTGAGCTCCGAGCCTGGCCTTGGTCCGGGCACCTCTGCTCAGGTCCAGACACACCCGCTTAGACCGAAGTGACCCGACGCCTGGTGTCCTCTCCTAGCAAGTGCGGACGGGGCTGCGGACGGAGGCGGGGCTTTTCTCTTCCTGCTCTGGTCTTTCTCGGCTCCTGTGAGTTGGGGCTGGACGAACGGTAAATAGGACGGCGCAGCAGTCACAGCTCTGATCAGCGTCACCTGGGTGTGAGTGAAACTAGTGTTGCTGTTCCCCGGCTGCTTCGGTCCTGCTGCATGAGCCGGAGGACCCGCTTGTGGACAGAGGTGCCACTTCACTCAGGATTCAGTGGAAAGATGTGCTTGAGTCATAAGTCAAGGATGCGATCCTCGGCGGAAGAGTGCCTGCCCACGGCGGCCCCAGGGGCGGCAGGAGGGGCGGGGGCTCCGGCAGATGAGCTGGAGGACTCGGGACCCGGAGCGTCTCTCGTCCAGCACTTGCTTGTCCTGGGCAAGACAGGAGGGGTCGCACAGTCAGGGTCCCCGGGGTTTCGACACTGGGGCTGCCTTCCCCATCACAGAAGCTTCTCTGGAGGCTGCCTCGGGGGTGGGGAGCAATCTGAGAAAGAGTCGTGCTCTCAGTGCACGAGTGGACATATCAGGAACTCGGGTTCAGCAGCAGGGACGTCCAGCTGTGTAGAGCCCAGGCTGAGACAGGCTCAGCTGTGCTGCCCCTGGCGGGCACGAGGAAGCTGGTGGCCGCATTTAGGCCTGCGGGGCCCCCAGAGGTGTCGGGGTGCTGATATGGAGGAGACGGAGGGCCAAAGAAGTCTAGAAAGCAGTCAGCAAGAGCAAGGAAGAGGGCAGCACTCCAGGTGCATCTCTGCACATGCGCCAAGTGGTCGGCCTCTGGCGGTGCCGTGCTGAGTGGTCAGTGGTGGAGACTGTATTCCTCAGAGTTAGCTGAAGCAGCACAGTTCGGAGAGCACGTGCGGCCCTGGACTGTCCTGGGCACCAGGGTGCAGGGCCGCTGCTCCCAGAGCCTGGTGACACTACTTCTGGCAGCACCTCCTGGGACAGACCCTCTCTGGGGACAGTGGCCATCAGGGAAGTGCCCTACGGACACTGAAGTGTGAAAAGGACCGGTGGGGCCGGGCCAGTGGGCCGGGAGGGTTGAGGACGGGTGGACTCCGGTCCAGGCAGAGGCTTCGGCAGCACAGCTGTGTGCCTGGGAGGCTGTGGCATGTTGCCCTGTTGAGTGTGGCATCGGGGACAGGCCCGCGCCCTGGCTCTCAGCTCAGGATGAGGTGCCTGGCAGTGCTGCTGCAGTGGGCAGCTCTGGCAGGAAACAGTGCACATCGATGGCACGGGGGGGAGGGGCAAGGAGGAGGGGCACAGCACAGGTGTCTCGGGGTCCCCGCTCCCACACAGGGGCCCCGCGATGGGCTGGAGCAGTCGGCGTGGGCACTGGGCTCGGGCAGGGACGCGGCTTCCAGGGGACCCTGGGTATGAGAGCCGCGTCCAGAGACCTTGAAGGGGCAGTTATGGCCACTGAGGAGAGGCACGGACTGACCCGGAGGGCGGAGGAAGGAGAACCGAGGCAGGCAGAGTGGCTGGCGTCCCCCTGGCCGGGAGCAGCGCTGCAGACCGACCCGCGGGGAGGTGTCTGACCCCGAGTCGGGCCGTGGGGCCTTGGGGATGGGCAAGGGGACGGACTGCGGAGGCCGGGCTGTCCTGTGGGGAGGGATGGGGCCAGGTCTCCGGAGCGGCCCTGGGTGCAGGAGGAGAGGCCTCGGCTTTCCCCGGAGGGCTGTGAGCAGGGCCCTGGCTGCCCAGGCCCGACCGGTGACATCCGGGCCCACGAGGCCCCCGATGGCGGCCTGTGCTCTTGGTCCACGCAGGTGGTGGAGGAGGAGTGGAGCTGTGCACGTGCGGAGAGCAGGACACTGGCGCTGGGGTGTGGGGTGGCTTTAGAGGCGCTGACGGAGCTCTGTGCAGGTGACAGGCTCCTGAGTACTTATTAGAAAGTGTCCCCGGAGGGGACGGGACGGCTGGCAGCCAGCCGACGGCTGGGTTCTCTGTACACGTCTCTTCCCACTCAGAAGCGGGCTCACTCTCTCCTCACTGTCCCCAGCACTTGCATTTTATTCATTTAAAACTATTTTCCAAACTACTTATTTTTGGTCAGTCTTTGCTATCTGCACTTTGACCTGACAGCAACCCTTCTCGAGCTGCCGCTGGCCCACAGGCGGAGGGCGATGCTGTGCCCTTAGGCCAGTGGACGCCGGCGGCTCTGGCTTTCGTGTCTGTGGGCTGGGCCGGCGGGGCAGAGACGGATGGCTCCGGCGAGGGGGCGCCCCTGTGCCGAGCTCCAGCCCCTCCCACTGCGTGTAGCTCTAGCCCGAGTGCCCAAGCGGAAGGGACTGCCTGTGCCAGAGGGGCGGGACACCGTTGGTTCAAGGGACACACTCCCCCCCGGGACTCGCGGGGCTCTGAGAACAGGGAGGCCGAGGGCCTGGAGCGCTCCGCGTCATGGCGTGGCCGCGCTGCTGTGGGCGCCTCGTGGAGGGCGCGCCCTGCACTGGAGCCGAGACAGACGGCAGGCACCAGGAGGCCGCTGGTGCCACGAAAGCTGCAGGTTTCCCGAAGCCCGAGACGCGGGCAGCTCTCCCGGCTGTTGCCCCACGGCTGCTCCAGCCTGCGCCCCGGCCGGCCCTGAGTCCCAGGCCCCGGCGTACTTGGCACGCGTGCCTTCTGCAGCGAGGGCGCGTGGAGGCTGCAGATTCCGCGGCTGGGCCCCCGCCCAGTGTGGTGCGCTCAGAAGGCTCTGGGCCGCGGGGAGCAGCCCTCTTCTCCGCGCCGTCTCGGCCCCGCCCCGACCCGGAATGGGGAAGGCGGCCAGGGCTGGCTCGCAGCAGTCAGAGCCGAAGTGTGGCATGTCCCCTGTGGGCTGCAGGCGACAAGCTGGGCTCTGAGCAGTGCTGCCCTTGGTGCGGCCAGGCTCCGCCCCCTGGGAGCCTGCTGCCGGTGTCCCCGTGGGAGGGGGCGCTGTGCCCTGGAAGCCAGCTTCAGGAAGGCAGAGGCGTGGTGTCCACGGCACGGCGGCCCCGCCCCACAGTCCTGCCTCGGCCACTCTGGCCTGTGGGCTTCGGAGCCGCGGGAAGCCAGGGCCCGGCTCCGGTTCTGTGAGGGGACCACGGCGGCTGAGCGGGGTCTTCCTCCCAGCTGAGGCGTCCAGTGAGGCCGGGCAGCCGGGCTGGCCTGTCCCACGGTGTGTCTGTCCTGGGCAGCTCTGTCCAGCCTCCCTGGGCTCAGGGTACAGGTGCCATCTATACCTCTGCCACCGCCCAGTCGCCTGCGATGGGATCTGGTGCTGGGTCTGCGGAAGACAGACAGCACCTCCTCCCAGGGCGCTGGCCCATGCTCCCTGGCACCTGTTGGCAGCTGTGACGTGTGTCTGGCTCCCTGTGCCTCACCGGATGCACAGTGCCACTCACCGGGCTGTGACAGCCGCGCCGAGCAGAGGTTTTGCCTCTCTCCTGCTGCACGGAGGCAGACAGGGACCCCCTGGGGGGCTGGCTGTTCTCGGCAGTGTCCCACTTACATCACCATGCCACTGCGGCCTCTGCAGCTGTGTCTGTCGGGTCCTCGCTGACCACAGGGCGGGCTCTGTCCTCGTCTGTGCCCCGCGAGAATGGCTGGTCCTTGGCCGTGCTCAGCACTGAGAGGAGCAGTGGCCACCAGCAGCCCTGGGCCTCTCTCCTGCCCGCGTGTGGCACCGAGGGCCTGCGACCTGTCCGGGTGTCTCGAGGTCGGCCTGGCTGGGCACCCCCTCCGCGGGGGAGAGGAGAAGCCAGAGCCGGTGGGAGGTGGGTGTGGTGGCTGGACGCCCTGTGGAGGGCCCGGGCTGCTCGTTCTGGACTCCCGGCGGGCGAGCAGGTGTCAGAGGGCCACGCGCTGCAGGCCCCTGGTCCCTTCAGTCCCCAAGCAGCATCTGTCCTGGGCGCTGGGGGCTGCGGGCTGCCTGGACGGAGCGGGGCAGTGGGTGGTGCCAAGGAGGTCCCCAGGGCCCACAGCAGGGCCCGCGTCGGGGTGTCTGTCAGCCGGGGAGGAGCCAAGCCGGGGCAGGGGGACGTCCAGTGAAAGAAAAGGTTTATTTTCCTACTGGATGCCGCGGTAGGGCCGGGTGGAACTATGGAGGAAAGCAGGCAGTGGGCTGACGGGGCGGGGCATGGCCCTCAGAGCAGCGGGGCGGGGGGAGGGTCTGTGCCAGTGTCCTCCCGGAGCACTCAGCCCAGGGCCGCAGCTGTGGCGACCTGACAGCCAGGCCCAAGGCCTGCTCAGGCTTGCGAAGGGGGGCCGGGCTCAGAGGCCGGCCTGGCAGGAGCTGGCACCATGCGCCCTGTGCACTTCTGACAGGCGGAAACTGACAGCTGTGCAGGCATCTCTAAGGGCTCGGCCTGTGCCTACAGGAATACGAATGCAAAATCCAGATGTCAAGCCCAGGTAGCAGAGAATTGAACTTAATGAATCTGACTTTAACTGCACAATTTTACAGCCATTCGAGTAAACTTTGGAAAGGCCATGAGCGACTCAAATTTGCGGTGTCCCTGTACTAGGCAAGCTTTTCCAGAAAACAACCCTACAAATTCATGAGATTACGATCAATTCATCTTCCTAATGAGGCACATCTTAATAAAGCACGAATAAGGATCATTTTTGTGCTTTTCTACCTGTAGTGTCTGTGGCACATCCTCATGCTCACTGGAAGTCGAGGTTCTGTTTGGAAACCCCGTAACAGTCCCAGTCGCTGCTGCGGACTGACCTGATTTCCCTGTGAACTATTTACTGCTTCCCTAAGAGACAGTGAGAGACCTGGAGGCCAGAGGTCAGGTGCCCTGTGGCCCGTCCCAAGCCGCGGCCGCCCTGCCACCCCTGTGGAGCCAGCCCCCCCACCCCCGCTCTGGGCCTCGGCCTGCTCGCCCTGCACCCTCGCTGCCTGCGCGCCGCCGTTCTGCCTGGGGGACCGGAGGGGTCAAAGGCCACCTTTCGTTGGGGGCGCCCCGTCCCTTCGGACCGTGCGGAAGCTGTCCCCACCAGCACGGCTGTCTCGGTCTCCGGGAGCCCCTCTCGGGACTTCTCTTGGACCGAAGTCGTGCTTGAGGCTCTCTCCACAGGGCGTCGCCCCGCCTCAGGCTGCTGTGGAGACTGCGGAAGAGGCAGGCCCTGTCCCGCAGCCAGGAGCTTGCCGAGCCAGGCTGGAGGCTCGCGGGCCTGCTGGGCTCCGTCTCTGCTCTGAGGCCAGGTCTCGGCCTCAGCCTGGTCTGCCCTCTGGAGAGGCTGGGAGCCTCCGAGTGTCCCTGCACGTAGCACAGGCAGCAGGAAGGGACGGCACTGGCATCTGTGAAATCTTGTTTGTCGCCCAGCTTCTGGGTACGCTTCCTCCTTTCTGGGTTCTGTGGGTGGCAGCAGGGCTACACTCCTTGCCATGACTGAATCTCCAGCAGCATCTTCCCGGGTTTCCTGTCAGCTGCGTGGGCAAACTTCCTGGCGCTTGTCAGCAAACTTGCACCCAGTCTCTTCAGGCTTTTGGTGATGTTCCCAAAAGTCCATACGGCGTCTCTTGATCGCCAAATGCACAGTGTGTTAGTTAGCTTTGGCTGTGAGTGTCTGAGCTGGTCAGCTTAAAAGGAGGTAAGTTTTACTTCAAAACTGTCAACTGATGGGCAGTTGGGCGTTGCTTGTGAGCTGGTGGTGAGGGAGGGTGGTGGGGAGGAGTGGCTCAGCTCCAGCGACAGGGAGGAGGGGAGAGAGAGAGAGAGAGGGAGAGAGGGAGGGA